>JACCGJ010001642.1:9688-37209 GCA_013407085.1 Atriophallophorus winterbourni
TTCAATGACGACCTGAGATATAAATAGAATAAAAGGAGTTACCAAAATTGCCGTCCAAAATGTCTAACAAAGACAAGACACCCAAAAGTGGTGTCAAAATACAAGCCAAATACAAGTGCCCAAAATGGCAATCAAATTCAACAACAATGACCGACAATGGCTTCAAGAATGAATTAAAACAAAAGCTTCACCAAATATGTGAACAGAAGATTTCCAATAAAATAATTACAAAAAGAAATGTTTTATATCAAAATACTGTAGGAAAATAAAACACAAACAAAATCTATTTCACAAAATTCAAGTTTTGTAACTGAGTTCAAAATAAAAGGAATGTTGAAGGGAAAGGAAGAATTTCAAACTACTTTGAACCTTACACCTCCGACCAAATTCTTTCTAGGTCTTAACTGTACAACGATTGTTCAACGAATACCATAACGAATTCCGTGCAGCAAATGACTTTATTTAGTGGCGAGTCACACACGCCACGTCGCATTGCCATCATTGGACACATGTGGATTTTTATAGGGAAATAGTTTGCCAGACTAAGACCCACCACGTCCTCCGGTTCTGCCACCGTCCCCTACAAGTAGCTTATGCATGCAACCTCGCCCAAACGAGCCTTGTGTATTTCATCCTCAAACAGCGATATCTCGCGCCAATTAAACAAATCTAATGTGCAAATTATTATTAGTGTATCATGAGATCGAAACACAAATAACACATCAGGTACACAACGGAACACTTTACTTCAATCATATGGATTGTCATGACTACCATTTGTCGCCACCCTTTCGGCTGACTCAGTGTCATGTGAACCAGGCTTACTATTCATTGGAGCTGAAATGGTGTCAGGTGTGCCAGGCTTGCTCTCACTCGTATCTGAATTAGTGTCGGGAAATTCAGTCACAAAATCCGACTGAGCTAATTCAGTGTCAGGTAACTCAGCTTCGTGAGCACAACTGACAACACAAACATCAAGATCCTTCAAGTTTACATCAATAAAACCCTTTCTTGACAATCAGTCACAAAATCCGACTGAGCTGATTCAGTGTCAGTTAACTCAGCTTCTTGTGAACAACCGACAGCACAAACGTCAAGACACATCAAATTTACATCAATAGAAACCGTTTCTTGGCACTCAACGATGCTAACATGCCTTGCTATGGAATCCTTTTGGCAACATTTACACAACTGACCAAATCGACTCCAATCAATAAGAGCGCGACGTGTCACAAAGTCTGTGAGTTGCTGAAAAGTAATTTCTAATCCCTCGCGGTATACAGCATTCTTCAGATCAGTCCACTGTTGCTGGAACACAGCCGGTAATATATGCACAATATACTCTAAAGTGTCACTTGCATTCAAAACCGCCTGGCACTCCAATAGAGTGAGGGCAACCTGACATTTATGCATTGAGGAGGCAAGAACAGCGAAGCCTTCTGACTGGCCAATCAATCGCCGGGCCTCTCCAAATAACTCATCTAATACTGAGTGGGCCACAGTACAAGCTAGGTCTGAAGCTCGTTTATGACAGGTACCATGAGTTAAT
Organism: Atriophallophorus winterbourni; assembly: GCA_013407085.1. Lineage (NCBI taxonomy): Eukaryota > Metazoa > Platyhelminthes > Trematoda > Plagiorchiida > Microphallidae > Atriophallophorus > Atriophallophorus winterbourni. The sequence goes on from JACCGJ010001642.1 coordinate 11,238, forward strand.
TTCAAGATTGTAGCATTAGCAACCGCTAAATCTTGTTCCAATTCAAGTGCCCGTTTAGAAGGTGCACAGTTACAGTCAAAACCATGTCTACCAACAGATGGAGATTCAAAATCGTCCGCACCATTGTGACTATCTTTTAGGGACCTAACCGAACCACGCACTAAACTTGCTAAATGTTCAGGCATTTTATACAAAAGGATTCAAAGGGAAAAAAGGAAACAAATAAAAAGGGACGTCACCGATATTGTAAACTGAATCGATTCGCGAATCTTCAACTGCACTTCTCGCCAAGTTCGAGAAGAATCAAATTTCAAGTTCAGTACTGTATTTTCTCCAATTGAGACAAATACGGTACAAATCGAATTCCAAAATTGAATACTGCTTCGACGAACCGAAGTTGAGTACTGTAACGTCTGTGACGTGAGTAACGCGTATTCCACCCGTTTCTTAGTTCGACAAATTCAAAACCACAATTCGGATGTTATACGGTACTGTAATTAGCAACAATTACAAACCTCAACTGTATAGGAACGTACAGCAAACAGTGAGTCAAAATACTCCAGAATCAATTATATCAATGCAAACAAGTTCAATGACGACCTGAGATATAAATAGAATGAAAGGAGTTACCAAAATTGCCGTCCAAAATGTCTATCAAAGACAAGACACCCAAAAGTGGTGTCAAAATACAAGCCAAATACAAGTGCCCAAAATGGCAATCAAATTCAACAACAATGACCGACAATGGCTTCAACAATGAATTAAAACAAAAGCTTCATCAAATATGTGAACAGAAGATTTCCAATAAAATAATTACAAAAAGAAATGTTTTATATCAAAATACTGTAGGAAAATAAAACACAAACAAAATCTATTTCACAAAATTCAAGTTTGTAACTGAGTTCAAAATAAAAGGAATGTGAAGGGAAAGGAAGAATTTCAAACTACTTTGAACCTTACAGGTAGCTTGTTTAAAACATAAAGTTGATAGAATATCGGAAAAATATATTATAAAGGTTCATGTTTTTAACGAATGCGACAGTAATTGTTTGAAATGGGTTAAATACAGTTTGGGTACGTCAGAACCGCAATGTTTATTCATGTATGATGTTCCAAATGCAACTTCAAACGCAGATAATTGTATAGGGAGTTCACTTCATCGAGTCACGTAGATATGAGTTGTATCGCCATTTCAAGAATTGTGAGAGTGTATTTTGTTGAATTTCAACAATTCTGAAAAGTAAATTCTCAAGAAAAAAGTTATATGTCACTTTAAATTTTTTAGTGCTAAAAAATATCAAAAGCCTGTTATACCGTATAAGTATAAATTATCTATAGTTGTATTAATTAGAAATAGCTTACCTAATTTTTCCAGGGATAAAAAGGAGTTGAGTTGCTTTTTGAATTCAGTTTGTTAAGTGCTCAATATAATATTATTGGGAAGTAAATTCCATAAACGGGAATATTTATAAATAAAGAAATCTTTTCGTATACGATTGTGGATTTTCGGTATACATATTTTATTTTTGTGTCGAAGATTATATACTTCAGAGATTTGAAATCTAATTGTAAATCAATGTCGATCATATCTTTTTTCAATATTCTGTGAAAGAGTATAAGATTTTGTTTTATTCTTCGATGAGAAGCTTTCAAGTTAATCTTTGCTTTTTTGTCAAATCTGGATTCGAAGACTCTTTAAGCTTTCCTTTGCAGCGAAACAGCTAAATTTCTGGTCCCTACGTACAGCAGTCTATATCTGTGAGTTCCATAGAATTTGTAAGCCCTCCAGCAACGAGCACTACATTTTGAATCCTTGCGATCCATTCTGGCATTCATAACTATCGCTAAGACAACAAAATTGGGGCTATTTGCACGTCGCAAAAAAGCATACAGATCGTCGTGGAAGGGATTTTTCTCGTCATCGGAATTGGTGTTAGACGGTAAGTTGCTACAATAATCAAGCATCTCTGATTTGATTTTTAGTTTTATCTGATATTAGTGGCTAGTCTATCTACGCACATCCTGCTATTGTAAGAAATGCAATCGATTATATTGGATTCGCTAGGTGGATTCAGCATAATAACAACACCCGCCTGTCCTGAATTGATATCTACAGAATCTCCAGAGCAGCACAAAAATAAGCGAGTTAAAAGGTTTGGAGCAGTAAGTTCAGTAATTATAAGCGCATCATATAAACGCGTTTCCGATAAACAGCAAACATCTATAGATAGACTGTCTAAGGTAAGAACCAATGCAGCTTGCTAGACAATTTGTATGAGAGCTCTGACATTCATGGCTCTGATGTGAGCTGAGGTCCGTGGTTACAGAAAGTGGTCTGCGAATTCGCGAACAGAGAATGTTCAAACATGCTTAAAGCGGTCTTTTCTTAGGCTAGGTTTGATAGACGGAGAGTCGTTAGGAGTGGATGGGGGAGGGGATGGGTCAGAAACGGTTTGAAGTGTAGCGTCAGTAATAGCTAATTTTCGCATACCCGCCCCATTGTATGCAGCAGGTAAGGCGACTCTGACTATCGTGCGCGACGGCCGAAAATATATGGATTTGATTTTTGTAGTTATAGTCATGGTTGTATGCGCGCTAGGATACTGCCAGAAGGCTATTGTAGCGACCAAATCGTCACTGGGGAATAGTTTCTGTCACGGACAATAGTTGCCTGCTACAAGCCACGAGATTATTACACCGGGAGTGACGAGGGTTCAGGAAGCGATCTCAAATCAGAACAATACGTCAATTAACGCTGTACTATATTGATAAAGACGATCAACAAGCAAAATATCACAAACCTCAACGGTAATCGAATACAGGTTTCAATGCAAACCCAACGTGTCGAATAAACGGAAGTCAGACAACTCAGTTGAGAGCACAAAAAATTACCGTTTTCCAATAACGGTAAACACGGGTAACGGACAAATCAAAATGTGCGGAAGCGCAGGTGCAGTTAAACAAAGGAACAATGTTCGCGAAAGAAAACTCTCACAGATTTAACATTTAGTTTAAATGTTATTTTTAATTTAATAAACAAACAAAAAATATCACGGTAATATTATGACGCATAGAACTGGATAAGGAACACGGGTGTAGGGTGATAAAAAATTTCTCTAGTTCGTTTGATCTTGTTTGACCGAAAGGGGAATTTTAAAGACATCAACGCGGATTCATACAGTTGTCATGGTTTATTATACCAAATTTATCACTTCGGTATCATAAAATTGATGTGAAAGTAACATTATTAGTTCATTCACATTCAGTAGCAACATCTTAAAACGAATTCTGTGAGAGCAACTTCAAACCTTTAAGAAGCATTTTAAATGTGCAATTTTCACTTGAATATTTTTGAAGGTCACACTCACTTACGAAAATTGGATAGTATACTGTGTAGCTTTTTATTAGAAAGAAAATGTCTTCGATTGACTTTTATTTCAGGTCTCCAGAGGTATTTTAACTATTCTGTGTTCTATATTCGCTAAAATTTAAAAATACTTGCAGATAATCATTTAATTTTGTATGTTCGATTTTACATTTTTTCATCTTTTATTGTTTCACCACACCAATTGGCGAGGGGAGTTGGCAAAGATTTACAGACGAACAACTATTACAAATCAAAGATTCAAATTCATTCCTCGTCGCCTGCTATTTATCAAGCGCGCTAAGACTTGCTTTAATTCATTGGATATCATTAGGAGCTTAAGCTTACGAACCTCTTAAGATTTACATCCAGTCAACGGCTAAGAATCCCGTGTCCATGCCCGTAAACTCCAAATACACAGAGAATTCCGTCTACCATGAGGATATTCTTTATCGATAATCGTTTTTAACTTAGAGAATGCGCTTTCTTGTGTGTTTAGCACAGAGAACCCATAAAATCCATTTCAATCAACTTGTTGACAAGGTATTGTCCAAAATCACTTAAATGTACACAACACTGACCAAAATGAACTTAGCTTATGCATCCCTGGACTGTGTTGCTGCTTGGAAAGAGATTTTCGCAAAAGCTGAACCAATAAGTGTTCAGCAAAAGAAAGAAGAATATAGTCATTTTATTAAAATTTAAAAAAGTCAATATCGATGAAATATCATACAGGTAGAATAGTTTTGGGAGCTCACCGTTCGCATAATTAGTAAACGTGCATCACAAATCCGTATTATGATGCATTACCATCATGAACAAAACATCACGGGTTCCGTGCTGTTTGCACTCATGAGCACATTTGTTGTTTTTAAATCGCAAATCATCGTTGAATTTTCGAGCGTCTCTCATTCAAGAAAAAATGTTTTATGGGTGATTGTATAAAATGCATGCAGTTTTCAATATTTTGGCCTCCAAATCTCCATATTTTTCTGTGTGATTTGTTGGTAGCTGACTAGGCTGACTTTGAAATTATTAATTGATACACTAGGGAGAAACCTGGAGCACAGTTCGAGAGTATTACTAACAAAATTATTTCTGAAAGAACTAATCTTGACGGCTGTATTGTGTGCGTCCAAACTTGAATTATGTACAAAGCGGCAAGGGTTTCTTCTAGATATTTTTCAATAACTTGTATTTTTTACATTTATTTATGCGATAAATGATTGTAGAATATACGCGGAAATTACTTTCTTACAACTTACGTGTCTTTCTAATATTTTATAATATATATATATATATAATCTTCTAGCATCTCCGTATTTAAACTTTTCTTCAGTGTTATATCCATAATTACACTCCATGAGTTGGAACAAAATAGGTTGGTATGTTTAAAGTATCGCTTTGTATTATTCAGACCGATACAAAATAACATTTAGAAATGGTCTCATTAACCACTTTCGATTATCGAATAAAATGGCATTCAACCCCATATACGCTTGATCAAGCATAAACTAGTTTCAAATATTTTACGTTTAAATACTTACTATGAATATAAGTATCAACGAAAGCAATTCTCTTCGGCTGCAAGTCAATATTCGGTTACTACAGTTAATGGTGTTTTCTTCATCGAAATAATGAAAATAAAATATGAGAATTTAGAAATCATGAGTACCTTGAACGTTATATTTTATCGAATCTATTAATTCTGCCTTATAATAGCGGTCTTAGATTGTATAATATTCATCACAAAATGTGATAAGTTGATTTAAAAAATCTTATCTAGGTATTATATCGAGTTCTATATTATACTATTGTTACTCAATGGCGTTTGCTCTATGGTCTTTTGCTTATTTATTCATCTATTCATTAGAATGTCGACTTGAGCATAATTTGAATAACATTTCAATTTATCCGCAAGTGATAATATGAACAATGGAAAATTGGATGTTTGAACAAAACGACGATTAAACAGCCTTACAAGTTTATCTGTTATTTTACGTTTGAATTTATCACTTGCTAACTCTTACTTGTATACGGGTGAATGTTAGCTTAATTGATGTCTCGAATTAGGCCAGCCCACGCGCGTTGGGTTTTTACCCAATAGCTTACCAGCCATCGAATGCTATAGAGAGTATTCATTTTCAGAGCATTCCCATCCTCTTTTATTCATATATGACATAATATTTAATTCAGACATATCAGATAAATAAATTTCTCCGCAAACATCAAACGTCTCAAATCGATTTGGCCTCAGTCGACTACAATAATGATCTATAAGAAGTGTGACAGGTTTTGTGTAATTTCAGTAACGGAATCATTTCTCATCATTTAAGCTCGAGTAAAAGAATTTTCTGCGTTTTGGAGTTAAAACTATTGGGTTACTCCGTGGACGTCGTGAAAAGTTTTTTATTGCATTTTCAATTATCTTAAAACTCTCGATGTTTTATAAAAGCGAAGCGACGCAATGGGTTGTGTCTCATGTTAACTCATCTGCTGGAAAAAATGACAAAAGTAGTCCAGAAAACCCAGAATGCTTCGTTATTCCTCTTATTACAAGTAGCAAATTAGATAAGCACGGCTTAACGTGCTAAGAACACATAAAATACAAGTTTGCTCCTCCTTGTGCTATTCTTTGATGTTACTTTAGATTTATTCAATAACATCCATATTGTTATACATCAATGCAGTATGTTTTAATTTTAAATAAGTTGCTTATGTGTGATATTAGGCAAATGGCTTTTAAAAATATTGTTAATACTTTATCTGTTTTAACTTTGAACAAGTTGCTTATGTGTGATATCAGGCAAATGGCTTTTAACTGCATTATTTGTCATGAGATGGTACATGTATGAATGTGCAATCGAACAATATTTGCGTTTTCAAACCGTTACTACGCTCTTCATTTTCGATTTAGGCCCGGATATTCTGACAACAGCCCACAATGTACAGTCTATTGGACTGCACTGCGGTATACCAAACATTAGGATAATTGGTGCCTCCATAGTTTAAATTCGATTCAGACACTTATGATTAACATCTTCTTGCGTCTTTTTATTTGCGAATCTCCAAATCAGGTGGCCATGACTGGTACATGTAGCATGGCATATATTTAATACTAATTTCCGAAATGCTGATCATATTCAATGCTTCTATGTTCACTGCTTGAAGGCAAGTAGGACAGTTCAACAGAATTGCAAAGCAAAGCTTAAGGTTATTTGAAGCATAAACATGAATAAGCATATTGTTTAATACAACGATATCGCACATTCGATATGTTCCGAAGTCGTGTTTAGCGACTCTCTCGTAATAGGCTTCTTCTAGGATGATTCAGTTAGCCGTGTATATAGTCAAGATGTGTGACAAAGAAAGCATGTTATGGCAGTGAAAGTCACAAGAAATCTGTTAGGCTGGTTTAGCCATACGCGTTAACGAAACTTGATTGAATGCATGTTTAATTTGAGGTGTAGACACCTCATCCCAGTTTGTCTGTGCTTACTTTTTCGTAAATAAGTGGCTGTTCATGTACCACCCTTTACCATTTTGTGGGAGTTTAATTTTCGTCATAGTTTTATGGCAGTTAAGAATCTGATACATACTACGGGTCTTAAACTGTACCTGGTGACGTTTATAACTTTTTGTGTGAAAACTAATAATTATGTTATAAAATGTATGACGTAAAAGCGTTTGAAATAGACTGTTAAATGTTTTTATCACTATAATCTCTAGCTCAAACTCATACGGGAAGCATGTGGCATCAAATTCATTAACTCGTTCATTTGTAGATTTTATTATGTTGATGCCAGACAACGTTTAATATTGCATGACCTTGGTCCAAAATTAAAGAATCAATTTGATTCCAGAATACTTGTATAAGCTCTTGCGTACATGCATTTTATCAATTTTCAAACAGAGGCATTACAACCTACAGAGACGCGAACAGATTACATGATTTAGTACAAAACTAGTTTTTTGTTTGGCAATGGTGGTTGCTTCTCTGCAGCTTTCCAGCGAAAGAAATTCTGGAAACTCAATTTGCTCGTTAGCCACTTACTGTCCTGTGCAACTTAACTGAACTGATGAGCAACTAAATGACACAAATTTACCTAAATGTATCCGCTAAATAATTTTCGCATACACTATTCACACTAACAGCAGCATGTACAGTCATTGAGTTCTGTTTTGCCCGCAAAACTAATCATGCGTTTAAATGAGGTATTTGAGTTGTTGTGATCACATTATTGACAAGTGATTATTTTTCAGTAATATCAGTTGAACATTTTTCAAAGAACCTAATCATAATTGAAGCCCTCTTTACATCCACCGACCCTGAGTATTATAGTTTTACTGATCCCAAATCAATCAATCGATTAGGAACTGAAAACGTGGCATGAGTTCGTTGGAAAAAGGTATTAGAATATGAAACAGTAGAAACCTCATCACGGCTCATTGCCAGAATATATCTTGACAGGCCAGCAGATTGATGGGTATCTTTCAAAGAATATTTCCAAAATTCTCGCTGATAACGTCTACCTTAGCCCTACGATGGAGTATGCGTTAGAGATCTGGGCTTCTTGGCTGCGAATAGATATTGCTTTCTTCGATATATCCTATGGTACTGTACAGCATTTTGCTTTTTTAACCATAAATTTTGAATCTTGAAAATCTATCATAGAGCAATAAAGTTAGGGATGGGTATTCGCAATGTTCCGTATATTGAAAGATTGCGACGTATGGATCTATGTGACTTTGCCAGAAGGAGGATTCGATGCGATATTATTCTGACCTATAGAATAGTGTCTACCGAAGTACATTCACTAAAACACTCGCTTGATGCGTGTGATGGGAAAGTGACACGCGGACATAACTTATCCCTTTACGTTCCAAGTTCCCGTATTGATTGTCGGCACTGTTTTTTCGCCGTACGTGGTATATTTCTTAGGAATTCTCTACCCTAAAATGTGGTGGACTATCCTTGCCTGACGATTTTTAAGGCGAAATAGGACTTGCACTTGCAAACAAACATCATTCGTGAGCCTTACATTTGATATTCTCTATTGCTTTTATACTATTTTAATTTTCATGTTTTATTCATACTGTAATCCTGTGATGTTGTAAGTATTAACTTTTTAACCAAAAATCGTTGAATCCTTGAAAAAATGTGAAGATCGCTCTTTTGATTTAATTTTAAATATCTAATAATATAGAACGAGGCGCGACCAATTAGTTAAAAATGTCCGACACGAAATCCAATTTCCAATTATTTATATTTTGTTGCTTACCGCTGATCATTTCTTTCAAATAAATGCGTTTTGCGGGTCTTTAATAACAAAAACTAATTCTTCCAGATCGTATTTTTGTCTATATCGAGCATATGAATAAAGACGAAGTCAAGCAAGTAGCGTTTGTAACAGACGCGCCTAAACCTGTCAAAATGAAACGCTACCTAACTGCAAAGTATGATAAAAGAACCCGTGATCAGGTCACCGGAAAAATACGTCTGGAAAACTTCATTCTGGAACAACTTGGTTGCTTGTACAAAAGTGAGGTGAGGTGCATACTTGCCCCGTTTAACTTCTAGGACGACGATTATGATTGCGATATCGATATAGATGAACTTGTGGCTATCGATTCGGAGATGGACAAAAGGAAATATCTGCAGGTATGTTGTCCGGTATGTAAACGAATATGCTGCAGGATAAATTGTCCAACTGTCCTTCATCGAGCGACGATATCACGGTGAGTTCATTCCATTAATTGACCTGACAAGTTCACACAATTCTTGTATGTATTCCTCTCACACAAAATTGACTTGCTTCTGTAAACTGTTAGAAATACCTCAGTGAAACACTCCAGATTATCACAATCAGTTTGTCGTTGAACGTCATTACATATTGAAAGACACTATGAAGAGTTTGACCACAAAACTCGGTTGCAAATTGTTACCAAACCAAATTTCAACGTTTGCACCGAATCTATTCTGGTTATGTTGAATTTGTCTATCTATTGCATCGTTGCAATTACGATAGGGAAACTGATTTTCAATAGTTAAATTTTGAAATAAAATTCAATTCGTTGCGCTATAGATATATCAATACTCATTGGATAGACCATTGGGGATTCGGGAAATCTGATCCATCTTTCGCTTCATTTTAATGTAGATCTTTGAGGAAAGTTTGATCTGTGGATATGGTAATGTGTTTGACGCAATTTTAGTTATTCATTAGATGATGTTTCGCGATTCTATTGGATACACGTGTATAGGAAATATTCTCTAATAAATGGATATATTTGTGGAAATATTTTGATATTCGGAAACTGAGAATTAACCCTGTGAATTACGCATTTTATTGAATCACTAGTGTTAATTTGTGATGATCAAACAACACTCAAAATTTTTATTGATTAATTGGTGATTGGTTGGCCTATCATACAATAATTGTATTGTAAGTGAACTATTTACTTCCTGGATTTGAGCCATTGCAAACTAAATTTTACAGGTTAAACTATCTTGAAATCCAAACATTATAGTTGATACAAATTCAAAATCGCTTCCTATCCAAATTAGCGCACATTAGTGCCGTTTACGCAATTCATCCATCGATTTGTAATCCGACTGTGTTTTGCAATATTCCGCCTTACGATCGTTCTATTGTGGTTTTTGTTGACAGCTGGAGAGTTAAATGGAGGTTATATCGTGTGTGCACTGCTACATTTGACGGATTTGGTTGGTTACTCGATATAGTAAACGCCGTATTCCATCGATTTTCACTCATCGTGTAAAAACCTCTCGGTAGCGAGAATATGACCATCAATTGAGTTAAATATGTTTGGGACTGATCGTGTATTCATATTTGGGAAAAAATTGTATGGAATTGGTAAGAGCAGTTTTTGGGTAACGCTGCTGGCACAGAGGCTTCAAGATTCAAGATTCAAGAATTTATGGTATAAAAAAGCTCGTAGCTGTACAACCCCACAGGATATTCGTATAAGGACAATAAATATATATACAATGGTGATAGTCTGGACTGGAACATGACTAAGTATCAGCAAGGTATTTGAAAATATTCGAGACCGATCGCTAAACGTTACCAAAAGCTTGCTATAACCGATTCATTGAAAACTTTATTTTCATGACTAAGTAACATTGCAAACTCCACCTCTGTTTCCACTTCACCGCTAAGCAGCTTATAGTGAGCATAGAATGAGTCAAATCATCTAGGCATGACTAGAATCAGCGGTAGATTTGCCTAATATTCACATAATTTGATACAATAAACATGGCTGAAACAAGTTGGCATTGTGGTTCATATTTGTAAAAGTGCAGAAAAGTTACGCGATTGCACACAAATTTCTTTCCATACGAATTATGACCAATTCACCCGAATAATTTTATCCATGCCCGCGATCAATCTTAAAAAATCAATGTGGCGGAGCGTTCATTTGTAACGTAATAAACCGGGAACATTTATGTACCAACGTTTTGGTACCCGCTCACGAAACTTGATTAAGCACATGTTTCATTCAGGATGACAACAGATCCGAAAATTCTACTCAACTCATTCAGGATGTACACTCTTTCTTCCATTTGCTAGTGCTTATTCATTTGTAGATTTTAAAATTTCACGGTTATTCAGGATTGTATTGCAGTTAAACTTTCGATACTTGTTATCTACGTAATGCTACCGCAGATGATGTTGAACATGCTGGGTGCACACTTTGACTGTTCTCGTGGCTGACTTCCACTTCACTCGTATCATGTGACCCAAGTTATTGAATTTAGTTTTGGACATATCACGTGATAGGTGGCAAAATGTCGATAATTATAGACAATTTTTCATTTGGCCCAGCCAGTTGAATATAGTTATCACGTTCATACGAGCCTAACATATTAACACGTTTGATGTGTTTATCAATACATAATTACATTCATTCCAAAACGATGTTTGACTTGTTTAAACCGTAGAATCGATTTTGACACAATTTATTCAGTAAACGAATTCCAAACAAAAATGAACCAATAGGCGATCCATTTTATACGGATGGACAGCCTCAACACTGTTTCATTACATCTATTTCACTACTTGTAAACCGCTTACAAAAAAATCAAACTTAGAAAGATAATCCTTTTTTGCTTCCATTGATAAATTATTCAGCAGGTTTTTTCCGTTCAAGGTCGCACCGATAATTCGCATTCCTTAGAAATATTGAACGAATGTTAGAGCACTGAAGTGGGGAATAAATTTTGTATTTTTTAATCGTGTCGTGTTTTCTTGTTTCATGGTTTGCTAGGATGTGTTTGTTTGTTTATGCATGCCTATTCACTTTGAAGTTGTTTTTTAATCCGCTGTATTTTGCTCCAATTGATACCTGTGTTTAAATTATCGATATTTGAAAAGACAACCAACATGCACCCATTATCTATAATTGTAACTTTGTAAATTGGCGATTGTTTGATTATCATAACACCGAAACACATTGCACCGCACTCACAGAAAGACTTCAGTCAAACATATATCAAAATTTGAGATTTATTGATGAACGACGGGCAAGTGACTTTCGCTTTAAGCTTCGTAGTCGCACGAAAAAATGGATCGGGCAAAGGAACTCTGCTTGGGTTCATTACAGAAATACCGGGACTGACGATTCCTGGCAACAATTGTGCGGAACTCAAAACAAAGTGAAGGCTCTCATCAAGAAAGACAAGGAAAATTACCTTCATTTTCTATCTTTGAAAATGAAAGGAAATCATAAATTCCTATATCGAATTGTCAATGCTCGATCGAGCGTGAAACCAGAGGTCTTTCCTGTTCCTATTGAGGATGGATTAACGGTCTCAGCAAAGGAAACAACTGAGGCTCTCGCTTAATTTTATGCTAAAGTATTTAGTCCGTTAACGATTAGATCGACAGAAGAATTATCTCCATCAACTGTGACGCAGCAGCTGACTGAGATCGAGATCAATTCAGCGATTATACAACAATATTTGTGTCGAATGAACCCTAGGAAATCGCCTGGAGCGGACGGAATCACTCCGACTATACTAGAATCCTGTGACCAACAGCAGTGTGAACCGTTATGTGAATTGTTTAAACATTCTCTAACCGAAGGAATGGTGCCAACAGAGTGGAAGACAGGGGTGATTTCACCTATCTACATGGGTGGTAGATTTTCAGATCCTGCAAACTACATTCCTTTCACCTTACTTCCTGTAATATCCAAAGTTTCAGAGCGTTTATTGACGAAAAAATTGTTCATCACAAAATAAACCATCTGTTGCGCATCATGGTTTCGTAAATCAAGCTCATGCTTGACAAACTTGTTGACGGTGTTAAACGATTCGACCCAAGCGGTGGACGAAAGAGCTAGCATCCACACTTGCTACCTGGATATGTCTAAAAGCTTTTGACCTGGCTGATCACTTTCGACTACTACAAAAGCTGAAGCAGATGGGTATCAGGGGATAGCTACTCGTATGGATTAAAAGTTAACTCAGTGGGCTTAAGCCTATCGTTCGAATCAACGGAGTACAATCACGTGTTATTGATGCCTCTAGTGGCGTACCGCAAGGTTCAGTCCTCGGGCCAGTAATTTTCTTGGTTTACATCAACGACCTACCAGAGACGCTCTCATGTAAGGTGATTCTTTTTTCTGATGATATCGAACTTTGAACGCGCATAAAATCAACTGCGGATTGTGTACAACTGCAGAGTGATTTAGATGCTCTCCATGAATGGCCGGTACGTAATAAGCTGCTATTCAATTTCCAAAAGTGCAAGGTGTTGCAAATTGGTAAGCTATTCCAGTACCAATATCACTTTGGGCAGACGATTTTGAGCTGGACCGAGTCGGAAATGGATCTTGCAATCTGGGTATGAAGCAGCCAAAAGAACAGCCAGCATTTTGAGGTCATCTACACGCGTGCTTGCAAGCTTCTAGGCATGCTGCGACGGATTTTCAGGATATTTCCTGGAACTTTGCCCACCACCACGAAAGCCTACTTAATTCCAACCATAGAGCTTGCATTGGAAGCTTAGACTCGGTCGTTTAAAAAAGATTTACTAATGTTTGATAACCAAACTCGTAATTGGTTTCCAGAAACTAACGATTGAGAAACGATTTCAAAAACTGAGACTCCCTACTCCGCTTCAAAGAAGCTTTCGGAGTGATGTGATACTAACATACAAAATATTAATTACTCCCTCATCATCCTTTAAAACATTAATTCAAATACCATGAGTGACAACATACACGCAACCACTCAGCAACATTACAAATTCCCCATTCCCGTATTCTGTACTTGGCTGTTTCCTTTTATATGCCCTTCCCGATTTAACGACACCTGCGTATTGACTCATGGTAAGTATTAAACTGGACTTCACTTGGCATTACATAGTTATTTTTATTCCTTGTTCATGGAACTAATACTATGTGGTAGTTGTGAAACCATGTGTTTGTTGTGACCAAAAATTCTCGAATCTTGAATTCATACAAAAATATAAGTGGTTTCCACTGTTATAGCTTTCGAGTTTTCTGGACAAATCCCTAAATTTTCGTCGTCCAGTCCTAACTGGGTAGAAATTGACCCTTTTGCCCTCATTACACTGTTGTTTTATCTAACATTCATCAGTGAATGCTGCGAACGTTGTGCTCTTAGTATTGTTTAACTCGAAAGTTCTCTTGAGTGAGCGTGCAAAAACACGGCAAGTTTTCATGTTTGAAATTGAGTGAATTTTTAATTTCCCGCTAAAACATAAATGGAAGCTAACTGATGCTATCCAGATCGACAGTGGGGTTTCACAATACTCTGAAGATCGAACAATCGATACCGTGAGATAGTTGGGAATCGTTGAACTTTATCGACCATAAAATATCAGCGGGAAACTGTAACAGTTGAGCGCGACACCGACTTACTTGTCTTGTCTAATTTATGTTCGAGACAGTTGAAATCGACCGAACTGATCGCATCACTCAGATCGATCAATCGATTTACTCAGTTTCGCTTTATCTAACACTTGAATCTAGACAACATATTTGAACGAGGGCTAGATCTATGTAAAAAGTAGGCGGACTATCACTAGATAACTTGAAATTATTTGTAGCGGAAGTTTATTTGTTTACCCGAAACGCGCGACCCGTTGTGTCCCTGATTTGGTGCAATCTATCGAAGCAAAATCCTTGGGGAAATTGATCTCCATATTATTTGCATATTTACAACAAAATCGCCTATGGCTGAAATATTGATTTTTTGAGAGAAATATTCTGAAGTGAAAAGATAAGATTCTTGAAAGCATTCGAGATCGATCGGGAGTCCATACTCATGAAAATAATGTTTGCAATGAATCGGTTACAGCAAGTTTTTTGTAACGTTTCGCTTCTGAACACAGAAGCTTCGTCAGACCAAGGGTGTCGGTACGAACAGCGTTCAGGTTAACACGTTACCAAAAACTTGCTATAACCGATTCATTGCGAACTTTATGTTTATGAAAAGATGAGATATTATAAATATTGGCACACTTATTTTTCATACATTTTGATGGCATAGATTTAGGCATGCTGCACTTGTTTATTTATGTTTACCGACAATTAAATAAATTGTAACAGTCTCATAATTTAGTGTTCATGCTCCTTTTCTCAAATGAATATTTGAATATCCTCGGATGGCAAGATTAGCCTGATAGTTCAAAATCAATTAATCTTAATCAATTGGGCTACAAAGGCCTCATGAACGTGTTGTGAATGAAGCGAGCTGCCCATCCAATAGATAAATTGGTTTGTAGCGGGATTTGTTGAGTTCTTGAAGATTTTCAACCCGTCCCTTCAGACAGCTGTTGACTTTCAAAAGCAACTCACCGTGACAATTTAACACGAAATCGCGAACATCTGTTTGGTCTCACGGTAAATCAGGGTATATTGTGGTCTAAATGGCTTTATTTTGCCCAAACCAACAGTGCAATCAATAGTCTATTCATGATCGTATTTTTAAAGCAGATAAATTGGCGATACTACAAGTTACACTATGAATTCAAAATATTTGTCGGACTTAGATCAAATGCAAATCTAGCCCCGATGAAAATTAGATGAATCCGCGTGGCTAATATTTAAGAGAATGTAGGTAAACAAATGTCATCATAGCTTGCATATGGACAAACAGCAGCATTAAACATATACTATCAAAAGGTTACCCAAGCTTCAGCTAATTCAAGCGATATTCGAAGGTAGAGCGTTTGAGAAACAAATAGCATTGCAACAGTTCCTACGGGGAAGTGGGTTTCAATTGTTAGTGTGAGGCACTCCCCGTTTTGCTCTGCTGATCCAGATGTGGAACGTGATTCAGTGGACGACACGTTGCATTGACTAGGCTGTATGTGATATTCGGTTCCATTAGAATCAGTCGAATGCACGTTGCATTGTGCGGGCATCCGTTATTATTGGAAAATTAAGCTCACCGATTACCTTCCCGGATGATAAATCATATACGGAACAATAACAACGAGTAGTGGGTATCACTTGTGGTTTTGAGTCACACAGTTTAAATTAGAATATCCAAGATTTACCACTGTTTATTGCTTGTACGAGTCTTTTTTAGTGTGGAAATATTAGCCATCGAACCTGTGACTTTATGTAGAAAATAATCTTTTTATTGTCATTAAATTCTAACCATATATCCACAGTCTGAAAAAAGAAAGCCATATAATAGCTCACTGTTTATCATTGCTCATCTTTTTTCCAGCAGACAAATATAACTATCGTTCTGTCACATTTCGGAGTATCTATTCACCCCTATTGTTCTTAAGATAGTTCTATACATGTCATCGTTTCGATGTGACGAATTTTACATCTTGTTTGAAAAGATCATGTTTGACTCGAAGGTTTTCCTTTAAAAAATGTATCTTAAGCTGATTCTGTCTCCGTTTTAGTTGTAACGCAGTGAAAATAGCCAGAAATATGCGTGGTTAAATGAACTTTCTTCTAAAATCAAAATATCCATATATGCACGTTTTGCAATCACACACAGGCAGTAATATTATGATCCGCATGTATTGAATGGATCAAGTTTTACCACTTGGCTACTCGAAACGATGTAACATATCCAATAGCCCGGGTGTTACGGAATGTAATACATACATACGAGTATATATGACAAAATATATTATATATAGATGAATAAATAGATCGGTTGATTGATTTGTGGGTAGGTAAATGGATGGTTAGATGGCTATGAATATAGACGCAGCGACCGCTTCACGTCTAATTTCGTTTAAAATTTGAATGTGAGAAATGTTTCATATTTGAAACACTCCGCTATCTGATAAACGGCACAACAAAAACGGTCGCCATGGAAACTATTGTTACATGTTTAGGTTCACTTGCCTCGGTTATCATCTAACATGGCATTGATATGTTAAACTTTTTCGTGACTCTAAACTGATATTGAATTTTGTTTTTACACCATTTGAAATTGGTCATTGAGTGGTTGTTTTACACTGGAAATAATTTCGGGTTTTTTCTAGAAATAGTAGATTACGCGTGATTGGCGGTAAATATTACAACGTGAAGATCATAACATTGGTTCAATCAAATCAAGTACATTTTTATTGTATCACATACCGCGGAATACGTCCATATTTAGCGTGTTGCTGTTCGACTGACTGTTGGTTCACCTTAATTACTTTTCAACGTCCGGTATGGTAATTACCTAGCGAACTGTCTTCCATCCATGTGCACCTTGACAATACAGAATTATTGATCAATATATCCACTCGCAAATTATGATGAATGTCCAAGTGCATCGTTAGTATTTTGCTATCATGATTCAGACTTAATGATGTTACGTCTCAGATTGGCGGAATCTGTGCCAATCTCTCACGAATGCAGATTGTCCCCAAGTCATTTATCCCAAATCAATGCTTAAGGGGCAATCGTAAAAGCTCCGTAGGAATTCATTGCTTACTGTGTACTGTAACACCTATTATCAGACCAATTTGTGCAGATTTACACAGTTAGTTCGTCGCATTAGACGATATTTGATTCAAGCAATCTCGATTCAGTAACAAAAAACTTCCAAACGTAACTAGTCTACCAACTTTTGATCGGAAGTTAAGCAATTGGTACAAATGTACTCATATGCAAATAATTGCATGTAATTTGAACGCTCCTCTTATCACACTACATTCTCCTTAAAAAACTGATCGGAATTGTTTCTAAATATGACGGACACGCGGCTAACTGAACAAAAACACCCTGTTGCATCGATCGGTCGATTTAGATTGATTGGGTCATGTGATCGGCAACAGGAACGGGCACGCAAGATTTCTATTTTTCATCGGTTAGATTATGCTTACGAAGAATTCGGATAAGTTTCATAAAATATCCTAATGTACGTTTGCGGGTAAAGTTCATAACAATAGCCTTAACGTCTACGCGATGAGCGAATGTGACAAGACTAGAAACCAATAGTTTCACCCATATGATAATTCATTTTCCATCATGTTTTATTGTGGCATAACGAGTAACATCCTGTCATCAACTGGAAATAGATGGTTAATAAGATAATCAATTCTTGAAAGCGCTTCATTTATGATTTATTCATAGATGATACGCGGGTAAGAAGCTGTTTTGTGATACTCACGAAAAAGTACATGGGATCGGATAGTAGTGTAAAGGATAATCTGCTATAAGCCATTTGTTTGGCAATTTTAGCAAAACTAGATCACTTCAAGCAAAGTAACGCGCAATCAAATTGCGCTATTTAGCCGGGCGTATAGTTGCAGCGTGATGCAAGATGGTGCTCATAGTTAGTGTCACTCCCAAGCGTGGTTCACAATGCCAAACGCACAAAAAATAAATACAACGGATAGCTTGAAAACGAACCATGTTTGTGCACTTCTCCATATTTGATCACGAGACATGCCGCAAAACGTGTTTACATTCGAGGTCACCGACTGATGAGGTTGGCGAAGTCGGATTCACCAAACACTTGAACACTTAACGCACAAGTGAATGCACTTGAGAATCCAGATTTTTGGTGAACAAAGACGAACGGATGTAAAATATAATAGGATATACATGAGTGGGGCTCATGTGATTGAACAGGTTGGTCGTACAAACCTTACCCAACGGTGGCATACAAGCGCAACTTGTTTACCATTCTTCAACTGTTTCAAGCGCATGCGGATCCTGATCATACTATCCTTACCTGATGAGTGCAAACAGCACGAAACCGGTCGTGGTGTGTGTGTGTGTGTGATGGAGATGCATGCAAATGAGCTTTTATATTCATGGTTATGGGTTTTAAACCCAGTTCACATGAGTGGGGGCTCGTGTGATTGAACACTTTGGTCGTACCAACCTTAGCCAACAGTGGCATACAAGCGCAACTTGATATACGTCTAACATTTGAATAAATTGTACTTTCATGTTTCGAGCCATGTGGTTGGAAAGAGGGATTAAGATGACATGTGGTGGAGAAATTGCAGTCGGAAACGTATGTTTGGGTAACTTTGTTTTTTCACGTGCGCATGTATAACGGAAGCAGTGACGGTTTTCATTAACACAGTATTATTTAACTTAAAATTCGCAACTTTGCTCTGAATATCGTTTTAATCAGTGACGACAGATTTTTTGATTTTCCAAAGAAAGCATAAACAGGCTGTATGAAAGTTCGACGACAATTTAAGCGGGAATGTAATTGAAAATAATTCAAAGTTTTAATGGTTTAAATGGCAAATACTTTGCAGTAACCAGAGATTAAATATATAGGGAATGCATAAAAACAACAAAGATGTTTTGTCAGCCTATGTATTGACGTGCGCGGTTGTATTTCGTCAACATATATTTGCCAAGTATTGCCTTGAACATGTTCGGGCTTGATCCACAAACGATATGTGTAGGCAGGGAGTTCCATATAAAACAAACTCAGACAGCAAAGAAGATCCTTCGACAATTTGATCTAGAGTGAAGAATCATTAACTTGTAGCCATCAGATCTGCTACCAAGTGTTTGTTGCCGATGAAGCAGGTGTTCAAGTGGGTGATCCACTGTATGCAGAATGTTGCGTTTTGCGAAATGGAAACCAAATTTGAATGGGTGCCAGAGAGCAAGGAACACCGAATTGTTTATTCGGTATGTTAGAATTCGGTCACCACGGATGCGCCTGTGCTCGAACGTGCTCTATCTAAGTCTAGGCGATCGCTGTTCAAGAAGTAGGTTATACAATCCGGTAGCCATTTCGCTCGCTCTATGATAAATCCTTCCGAGTTGCGAGATGTGTTTTTTAACTACGGTGCCCATTGAGTACCATTGGCAACGAGTACAGTGGGAAACGTCTGAAAATTCGTTGAAGTAAACCGAGTGTGCTGAATACACTATTATAGAAACTGGAAAAAAATTTGTATTAGCATCCATCACACACTCGAAAATCACCCTATAGTTAGTTGAAGAACTAAAACAGCAAAAATCTGGTAGTGAGTTATGTGCAATAACACAGCGAGCGGATCCGTTCAATTCATGGTTTTCATAATCGAAGTGGTTGATTTTCGCTTCACACACACAAGCCTGGCCTACGTCAACGAAGATTTGTATTTCATCATTTAGCTTGGAATTTTCATTTGTATTTTGACAAGTTTCAATTGAGTAACCGCCGGATTTCGAGCCATATTTTGAACCTTTCATGTCTGGGTTCGCATTGGTTTACCGATAAGCCTCATAGTTGATGAAATGCGTGTGCTCTCTTGGATAACCGTTTTTTAACGAGCATTTATTTTTCACAATTTAGAACATTATTGCATACGCGGAAAGAGTTTACTGCCCGTACACTGCCTGAATCGAAATTTGCAATTCCGGTTTAATGGAACTTTACACGTATCCTATAGTATTGTACAGCTACTTTCTGATTGGCACAATCTTTGAATTCATATTTTATTTGTTTCAGAAATTTATTGATACTGTCATTGGAAGGCTGAATTAACTCACATGTGTGCACAAAGAAAAATGTAGTCCCCATCGGTGATGAAACTGATTTCATCCTTCTATTTTGTACAGTATTATTTAAATATACATATACTCAGAGCCGCATTGGTGCTTATGATCGTATTCGAATATAACAAGGTAACATACCAATAAGTTACGTTTGGGTGGGGCCGATTTCCTAGTTTTTGTGAAATTCGGGTTCATTTTAAGATGCTCCAACTGTCCCTATTGATTTTTAAGGGATTTTGTAATTTTACTCCATATACCTGTCATCCTATGGTTATTTTATACCATAAAACATTCTGAGTTTAAATACTGATAGGCGAATTATGCTAATCTAATCCATGCCTGAATCTCCCAGCCCAAAATCACTAAAGAAAACCTGTCTCTGCATCGAGGTATAAAACTTTCTTGCGTGTCAATCCACTGGACACAGGAATCTTAAATTTCCAACGTAATTTAAATAACGAAGAAATACTAGCACGTATTTTACTGTACCTAAGTGATAAATCCTGCGTGAATAATATGTTGCATTCGTTTCCTTTTGTGTATGATGTAACTCAAAAATGATGAGAATTTTACTCGCAATCAACAATAATATTCTAAGAACAAATGATAATTCCTACGGAGAAAAATGAAGACGAATATCCAATCGATAATGCGGAATGCTTAAAGCATTTGAACGTTATCATGTTCGAGTAAGGCCATTGGGCTTTACCAAGTGTTGAAGGGGATGGTTTTCAGTACGTAAGATTTTGAATGCCAACAGGTCACTCCGTATCCCTCGTTTGGTAAAATGGTGTAGATTTAGTTTTAACATTCGCTCTTTGAAAGGCAAATTTCTGTAATGGGAGAATAACTTTGTCTCACGATGTTAAATCCTGTCAAGAAGTTCGATATCCTTTCTCAGCCATGGTGCCCAGGCTCTTACGGAATATTCCGTAACAGGACGTACATACGTATTAATTAACCTGGGTAAGATTTCGGGCTTGAAAATCATGAATATCATTTATAGAAGACTCAATATACGACAGGCTTAATTGTAAACTGTCCGGCAATGATGTCCAGGCTTAAGGTAAAACAACACCCAGATACTGAGATCTTCCAAGCCGCAGCATACCGATATGCTCAATTCGAATCGGCAGTGAACAATAACATTAATATATCTCCATCCAAATTCTTTTAATTGTTCATTCGAAAACAATATTCCACAAATCAAATTTAAATTATGCACTCAAGCAGATTACCAAAATAAAAATTATATAATGCGAAGATGACATTTTTCTGATTACAACGAGACATTTTAATGATTAGAATACTATTTTAACAAATATATATTGTGGTGCTCATACCCCCTTCGCTTACCATATATGAACGCCACAATATGGTATTCGTATATAAGCGCCTCAAGAAATTATCTTTATTCATGTACACGAATTTTCAGCATTCTTTTTGTAATGCATCTGGAGGATCAAACAGAATAATTACTGATATTTTGCTGGTGCTTACATTCCTTGCATTTACTTACAAATATCGACACATAGGATAGCTGAATTGATTAATTTTGATCGAAACAGACAAACACCGAACGTGAGAAAATATTCACGATTTTATTGATAAGAACTTAAAATGCGTGTGTTGATTACGCACATGCATATCTCATGTTACCTACTCTAATTATCACCGTAAGTGCAAATTTAGTTAAGGTCAATTTAACGTTGTCGATATTTGTACGTCTTCCCATCACATGGCCTAGTCTCAACAACACTCTTCATACGATGGTATTACAATGTATTTTTACACATCGTAACAAAATGCAGAAAACTTAGGAAAGACAGTTGAAGCCACTCTCAGTTCGGTTTGACACGGCGAAATGTGATCAAGTGAAACACGTGTGCAGCAAAACGCAAAACCAAAAAAACAACCGCATTTTAGACAATTTTCTAAATGGAATGACAATAATCTGGACCAGCCAAGACTGCTTAAAATCTCGGTCAACTCTAAAAGGCATCTAGAAAACATCTTACTATCCGCTTTTCTTTTGCGTAATGAGCGTTCAGAGAACACTGCAAAAACCTTCGCTGATGTGCCCTGGTGGGAAAGGGCTCGGAACTCCCAGCAACAAGACCGACCGAAACAGAGGGATGATCGAAGTATAATCCTTTTGGGAGTTCCAGAAGCTGATGAAGCAGTGCAGCGCAAACACGATCAGCTACATTGGAGATTCCTCCGTGATATATTTGGCTTGCATGATGTAGCTGTTCCGCATCCCCAAATCTACGAATTATAACGGCATCGGTCCTAAGCCCCTTAAAATAACGTTGTTGCGTAAAGATATGTTGAACACAGTTAAAACTCGTTGGGAAAATGGCCGCAGACCAATGCCACGAGAAATTAGACTAAGTGCATCGAAACTTCATATTGGAAAGATAGATACATCACGAAGTTCAATAGAAACACTACCAAGTCCATCAGTAGTTGAAGTGTCATAAACAAATTCAGCCGATACTATGGATCACAGAATTCCAACAGTACAATCTCAAAACTTTCAAGCATACTTGCAAGCAAAAAACCTTCAGATGCCGACTCTGGAGGAGTCGGCCTAACAGATATTCTGCACTCCACTAGTCTCCTTCCCCACACCCCATCCTTGTTAAGAAAAAAAACTATGAAATGCATCTAAACCAACGCACAATGTCTGGGAAACAAAATCGGTGAACTGCGTGTAGTTTTTCTGAGATGTTCACCAGACATCATCGCCGTAACGGAAACGTGGCTACAGACTCACCAAACAAATAGTGAACTAGAATTACCAGGAATGTCACTTATTCGTCATGACCGTGAAACCAGAGGAGGAGGAATAGCTTTGAATTATAGCCAAAACCTTCTGTGCCGTGAGATTACGGATCCAGACATCGTGTTACGGGATACACTCTGGTGCTCTTTTCGATTAGCTAACAGCGAAGCCTGTGTTTTGGGAGTAATATATCGCCCACCATCTGCACAAGAAACTTACAATCTGGCCCTACTCGACAAAATTCGCATGGTTACTTCCAGATTCACCTGTGGATTTTTAATTATGGGTGACTTCAATTTGCCGAATCTGCAGAGCAGTACCATTTACCCAGAACACTCCCTCGGGCGCGCATTCAGTGAGTTGTTAGACGATATTCCTCTTTATAAACACATTGCATGTAATACCCGATTTCACCCAACCGATTTACCTTCACTCTTGGATCTCGTTCTGACAAGCAATGAACACGACATTGACAACGTTGCTTGCGAAAGTCCACTGGGACTAAGTGATCACGTCGTCATCCAGTTTGACTATCTGTTTGAAGCTGTAAGAACAATTGATGACCGTAAAACAGTTAGCCGGATCAACATAATGGCGTTGAGTGATGCTCTGAAAAACATATTTAACTGCCAACCGGAAACCAGCAACGTACATGAGTTTTGGATATGGCTAATATCTAATCTCAAAAGTTCAATCGATGTGAAGTCTGAATTTGTCCTCAGAAACTCAAGAAAACACCTTGAATTCAAACTAAGAAGCAGAACTCGTAAGTGGTTAATTGCACGAAACATTACTTGGCGACGCCATCAGCAAAACCCATCATCAGAGACCTGGGAAACATTCCGTTTACTGCGGAACAATTAAACAAATTTGTCATCCAAGACAAGCTGTGCTTCCAAGAAGTGCTATCACGCATGATGGAGTAAAACCCCAAAATACTGTATCGTATGGTTAACGATCAAGCTAAGGCGAAACCTGGAGTTGAGTCCGTGAACACATCAGCTGGACCAACAACAACTGCAGCAGAAGCTGCTGATGCTTTAGCCACGTTTTATTCATCGGTATTCAACCAGAGAGAACATGCAATAAACATCCCGAATCAGACACTTTCAAACACAGTTGTCATGAGTTAGATAAATGTCACTTCGAAACGCGTCCTTCAAGGTTTATTTAATCTTAAAACCGGAAAGTCTCCTGGGACCAATGAAATAACCCCGCTAATATTGAAGCAATACAAACCACTCACATACTTGTTCGAGCATACACGGGCAAGTGGAGTGATTCCTACGGATTGGAAACGCGGAATAATTTCTCCTATTTATAAAGGTGGAAATCGGTCCGATCTTTCTAATTACAGACCCGTTACTCTGTTACCTGTGATTTCAAAATTACTTGAGCGACTCATTGTTGACGATCTAATGAAACATTTCGAGAATAATCAGTTGCTTTTGAGGAACCAGCATGGATTTATACGAAATTATTTCTGTTTATCTAATTTACTGGTAATGCTAGATGATTGGACAAAATCGGTAGATAAAGGGCAAGCAATACACGCGTGCTACTTAGATATCTCAAAAGCATTCGATCGTGTTGACCATATCCTACTACTGCAGAAGCTTGAAAGGCTTGATATCACTGGAAAGTTGTTAAATTGGCTAAATGACTACCTAACAAAACGCACTGCCCTGGTTCGTGTTGATGGTGCATTAACAGAACTAATCGCAGCAACTAGCGGATTTCCCCAATGTTCAATCCTATTTCTGGTTTATGTCTATGAAATACCGGAAATTGTTCGATGTAACATTTCGTTATTTGCGGCCGACATAAATATATGGCCCTGCATTCGTAGTCCAGAAGACTGTTTGCTATTAAAAAAAGATTTGGACAGCAATCGATTGGAATATGTTTGGGACCGATCGTGTATTCATAATGCAAAGGAATTTGTGTGAAATCGGTTAACCGATTGCACACAAATTCCTTTGCATTAAGATTTGGACACGCTTCACAGCTGGTCGTTGAAGAACAAACTGTCGTTTGACTTCAACAAATGCAGGATCATGAATGTGGGGAATCCAGTAGAGTTCACATATCATATAGGTTTGCATGCCCTTGAAAATTGCAGTGAAGAAAAAGATTAGGGTGTCTGGATATGCATCAGTTTAAAAACATCACTTCAAACTAACAGTGCCTTTACAAAGCAACAATTGTCCTAAATCTACTCAAACGGGTATTTGGGAAATTTTCGCCCAAGATATTCCCAAGGATCATAAATACATACTTGAGACTAGTCATAGAATACGGTGTGCAGTCATGGTTTCCGTGGCTCAAGAAGGATGTTGAACTTATGCATCGAATCTATCACCGCCCAAAAAACCAGTTCTCAGAATCCGAAACAAACATTATAAAGAAAGGATTGCTCAACTGAATCTGTTCGACTTTCCCTATCAACAAATCAGAGGAGAACTTATCCTACTTAACAAAATATTTCATACCCTGAACCATTACTTACAGGATTTATTCATGCGAAGGGATGCGAGAAATTATCGGACCCATGAATATGTGCTGGTGGTACCCCATTCCCGCCTGAACTGTAGAAGGTATTTTTACTCAGTCCATATCTGTTTTATTTGGAACAGTTTACCTTCAACCGTTGTTCACTCCGCCAGCTTGCATGAATTTAAAACGAATTTAAACTAATTTTTGTTGAATTATTCTCTACTCTCTACTCTGAGGACAGTACGGTTTTACCACATGTATTTGAGAATGTCGAGCGGTTGCCGACTATTCAATATCTAGATACTCCCCCTACACTTGATGAGCTCAATAGAGCAATCGACCGC
>JACCGJ010001643.1:0-16724 GCA_013407085.1 Atriophallophorus winterbourni
ACTTTGTGAACTTTTCCAAACATTTGTTACTTTCGAGTAGTCACGAAAAGATAATATTGCATGGAACAGTTTGTGAAAGCTTATATTAAGCAGTTAATATTTAAGCAGCTGATGCACTCAGTTTTAGATATTACCAGACTATTTAGCAAAAAAACGTTACTCAATTTAATCTATTTATCTGCTTCCACATCTTCAGAGATAATTTGTGATTCAATAGATTTTTCGCTTTCTCCCTGAGGTCTTACGGAATATTGCTTCTGAACTGGACCTCTATGATTACTTTAGCAATTTATCCATGAGAAGGAAATTCGGCAACATTGTGAACATCGTTATTCACGGCATTTTTAAATTTCACTTGCACCATATATATATATATATATCAAAGAGACTCACCAGTCTGTTAAGTATACTATGTTTTATACACAAGAATATTTGATATTATTATGAAGGAACGCGTTCTACATGATGTCACCCTACAAAGGTGAATAGTGGGTTCATAGACGGTAGTTTCAAAAGAATTTTGTATGCAATCGGTCGAAGCAAGTTTTGGAAAGTTTTCGTTTCTCGATCAGAATGTTCGTCAGACAAAGTAATTACGTTGGAATAAAGAAAATGACTTAGTAGTATTCAACCCATCATCAAAGCTGAGCAGCCCATAGTAAGCCTAAGGTGTATTGATTCAAGGAAAAATAATCCGTCTCGGTGGTCCATTTGCATAACACGCTTTGTATTCACATAGCAGTGACGTGAACCTTTGCTCCGCACGTTAATCCATCTTAAGCTGATAAAGCGCCTCTCATATATGATCAATGTGCTCAAGCATTTACATACTTGTTAAACCAAATAAGGATGAATGCTAAGAAATGGTCTCATTTATATACATAGAAATATGCTAAAATCGCGAAACACCGGCATGCTCTATTATTAATTTGTATCACAGACACTTCAGCACATCTCTTTATAAGAACTCATGAATGACACTTGCAGTTGTATTTGTGAGCAACTGTTGGAAAATGTCATCCCGACAAGGCTGTTAAATCACATAGTCCTGTACACATGTAGATGGTTTAAATCCAAATCATTGTTTGCATTCGTGTTTGCATTCATTTCCATCACACACACCACGACCGGTTTCGTGCTGTTTGCACTCATCAGTTTAGGAAAATGCGATCGGGATTCGCATGCGCTTGATGTGATGGAAGGATGATAAAAATGTACCGCTTGTAATCTACTGTTGGATATTGTTGACAGGAACAAGCCTTTCAATCAAATATGCCCATACCAATGTAGATGGGATTAAACCCATAACCACGAACAAAAATTAGCAATTGCATGCATTTTCGTTGCAGATACCACACTAATGAATTATTTTAAAAATAATCAATCATCACAGAGACATAAAACCGAGTTTAAAACTAAGCATTCCTTGTTAACCAATCTGCTCATAACTGTGAACAATCGGAATCGATTTTGGACAAACGAAATACAAATAATGTCTCCTATCTTGGTGCTTCCAGTGCTTTTTCTCCCACCAAATACTAAAATTTCACGAGTCGGTAAGACTCGGTATCACCGGGAAGGTATTCTATTGTTTGTTTGAATATCCAATAGACTTCACTATTTAGCAGCTCAGGGATGCAATACAAGATTTATGAAGGCCGCTGGGAGACTTCTCCAATTTTTTCACCATCTACTTTACTTGCTCAAACAATTGATCTAGCGTTGTAGATGTGGCTGCTGTATTCATATATATTACCTGAGATATTTCCAAAGATTTCGGCATGGTCACTAATAATTATTATCTTGAACAAGATGCAGAAACGCTGGATTGTTGGAAAACTATAAAAAGTATTCGTGAAATCCATATCTTAAAAAACATCAGAGAATCAGCCAGTTAGTTCTTTTGACTAATGACAGAAATAATTAAGCGAATCAGCAATGTTCATGAATTTTGAGATACAAAACGACCTTTATTGATTGACCGCCTGGTTGACAGAAGACAGGCTGACAATGAATCTGCAGATTTCTCAGTTTATCTAGACCGCCCGCCATCCTATCTTTTTCTTATATAAGCTCGGTGTCCAAATACTAAATTACATAGTCAAAGAATAGGACCCAGGTGGCTGAAACTGTAGAATTCGAAATAAATGAACAACAATGTGTAGCTGTTTAGAAACGTGTACTATGGCTGCTAGGTATGATATGGCGGATCTTTGGACTTTTTCGGATTGTTCGTTTACGCTGACGATGAACACTCTTTACATCCGGTTTGAGTCCATACTGCCTAAACACGGACATCAAAGCTCCAGAAATATAATTTGCTTCAGACTGCTTGTATCGTCGAGCGTCTAAATGCGTTCATTATTTTCATAATACACCAATTAATTAATTATCCTTTTACATCGGACTAATCTGGATAGTTATTCAGATTTTGTGCACGAAAATCTTTTCGAACGTCAACTTCGACCCATCGTAGTTCGGTATTACCGATTCGGAGGACAGGTTATGCAAGAGTTGGAGGTCTAATTTGTCTAATCCAGGTGAGTCAGTTTTCTTTAATATATTTAATTTTGTGTAAAGAAAGTTGATGAAAAATTTTACCTGGTTTATAATGTATAGGTTGCAGGTGTTAGGGTCCAGAGACTGTCCATGTGTCGACACTTGTGGGATTACCGATGCAAATTATTAACAGAGGAGGTACACAAGAGCTTTAGATGAAGAAACTATGCCCGTTAGAGAGGCTAGTGGTGATATTCCTATTTCAACACTCCGGTGGTTGTTGAGATGTTTGTACAGTACGTTGGAGTTAATAGCAAAATTTCCGACGATAATTATTTGGTGTTGCCTTATTTCATTTTGTGTACGTCACACAGACATATTACCAACTGAGGTGCAAATGCACTGATTTAGGCTTTGTGGATCGTCCAAGAAGTTATACCAGGCCTTATCGCCTTTGCACATCCATTTCCGAATTCTACTCTTAAGAAGCTTTATTGGACGCTGCTTTGTACTATTATATCGAAAGTTAATAACGAATCAATGAGGAAACTGAGTTAGTTATAAAATATTTCGCATATTTTTGGATCTGATATAATGTCACAGAACTTCAACTTTGCTAACTGGGATATCTATTTCAGGGGAGTAAAGAATATAACAAATGATGCTTTGATGTGTATAGAGGAGGACACCACCAAATTTTGTTGCACGAACTCCTATGTAAATAATCGTATGTGTGATGGTGAATTTTGATTGATGAACTGGATTGTCCCTGCAATGTTATCACAATACGCTGAAGTCACAAGTCAATAAACTGCAGTAAAGCGATATTTGGAGAATATGTTGTTTATATTTGTGACAACTCATCCGTGTCAAGCCCATCGAACTATTCACAAAGTTGATCACGACGGTCCATAATAGAAGCACTAGACTCGAGTTTCGCACTTATTTGATTTCACCAGCAGTGCATAACCTCCGCTTCGGTGGTGAGATTCGGTTGACAGTAGCCCAGGTCGTTAAAACGCGGGACAACAGTGGTGATTGTCAGGGGTTCGAAACCGAGCCCCGAAAGGGAGGATATGCACTGCTGATGAGCTCAAATAAGAGCGAAACTTGGGTCCAGTGCTTCCATTATGGACCGTCATGATCTACTTTGTGAATAGTTCGATGGACTTGGCACGGACGAGTAGTCACAAATATCGCTTAAAGAAGAATGCCCATCAGATCTAATCGGTTTTAGCTTACACTGTATCCGATGGGATGTCCTGACACGGAGATCTGTTCGGTTCTGCAACCACAATAAAGAACAGTTCATAAACGCTTATTTGCGATCGTTTGAACGGTGGACGGTAGCCCAGGTCCTAAGGCATAGGACTACAATGGTGATGGTCGGAGGTTCGAATCCCACCCCTGAAGCGGAGGATATGCACTGCTGATGAGCTCAAATAAGAGCGAAACTCGAGTTCAGTGCTTCAATTATGGACCGTCGTGATTAAGTTTGTGAATAGTTCGATGGGATTGCCACGGATGAGTAGTCACAAATATAAACAGCAGTAAAATTGACCACAAAGCTTTCTGCATTGTTGTAACAGGATGAAAATTATTTTATATTAGGGGCAGTCTAAGATCTTAGGTTTTTGGATTCGCCGACACAGAAGTGGTTGTCGCTACAAAATTTCTATCCCGGGTGCATGTGGTTGACTCGGTCACGAAATTAATTCATGATCATTCACATTCGTGCGCTGTGTGACGAATGCAACTCGAATATGAATTCCAGGAGATGCCAAATTTCAACGTTTGTACCACGTCCTCAGTTACCTATCCTCCATTTTAAGAGAGAAAGAGGCTGTTAAGTTTCCTTTTTCGACTTGAAGCTCATAATATGATATATTTTGTCTTTTTAATCTAGAATCTCTTGTAAAAATCTACATTCACTGCGATCGTTTTACATTCGTTTACTTGTTTCTTGCTCGTTCGATCTGGGTACACATTGAACGATGACAGCTCAGCACTTTATAGCTTTTTTTGGATTCTTACGACGATTTTGTCGTTTTTCCTACGGAACAACAGGCAATATTTGTACTGCGGATGATTTAGAAATAATAGGGATGAGGCTAGCAAGATATTTTCTACGTTAGTAACCAAGGTAAGTTCGCATTAGTTGAGTTCGGAGATCTAAATAACCTGGTCAACCAAGAATGTGAGGCAGTGATACCCGAGCTTTGGCAAAGGTCATTCCATTGTTTCTTCTTATGTGCCTCGCACAACTTCTGCTTTGTTTCAGCGAGATTACTCCAATTTAACATTAGAGCATCGATTTTTGTCTACAATGTACCTTTCGTGTTTCAA
Organism: Atriophallophorus winterbourni; assembly: GCA_013407085.1. Lineage (NCBI taxonomy): Eukaryota > Metazoa > Platyhelminthes > Trematoda > Plagiorchiida > Microphallidae > Atriophallophorus > Atriophallophorus winterbourni. The sequence goes on from JACCGJ010001643.1 coordinate 4,846, forward strand.
CACCCTTCATTATTTAACCACTTTTATTTGCTTGATTCTTGTGAGGTTGGTTTGAATAGTGGTTAAAGTGGCTGTTGAGTTGATTGAATTCTGGATTGAGGAGTGGTTTACTGGCTTTTACAGCTTTTTGTAAGACATATGTTTCAGACGTTTAAGACCAGTGTTTTTAATTAATTTTTCAGCTTCCTGAGGCTTATTTGATTTTAAATACATTAACGTTTAATCAAGTCAATTAGGAATCGTCTCTAGAGCGAACACACGACTTTACATATTTAAATCATAGTCTTTAGCTCTTGCTCGATACTTTTACCTTTCAAGGATAACATATAAAACAATAACCTGGTAATTATTCATTATTGATTAAACCACTGACTTTGAAGACAAATATTTGTCACTATTCACATGAACGTTAATCTCACACAAGTAATATTCATCTTGATGTGACCTGAAACTTATAAGTTTTAGACAAGTTTTGCTCGTTTGAAAATCTTAGAACTAGGTGATGATAAGGGTCACGTTGTCGGGCGTCCTTACAATTTTGCGAGAGAGAGTCAATACACTGGGCGTCACGATCGATTCTTGATCGGCCTCGTAAGAAACATGCGGATGCGATTTGATGTGATCCAACGGAAAAACATTCGTTACTTTTGTGTATAGCTTTTCGGCTTCATGAGATTAGAACTGACAAAATTAAAACAACTGCTAATACATTCGAAAAGACTAGAGTTTCCTGATAATATGACCATGTTTGCGTCATTCCGGAATGGAATTCGATACATGGTTCATCAGTCGAAAGATGTTATGGAGTTAAAGAAGCGCTTGGCAATTTTTAAATGACGCTGAGATATTCCAGGTATTTTCCGATTTTTATTGTTCTTATTCCCCTCACATTCGTATAGCCTACGGTAACCTGACACTTTATTATCTCAAGTATCATTTCATTGTGCTGTACATTATACATTTTATCATATTTGTATTTTATTGAGAAATTAATGTATTGTTGAAAATTCGTGTACACGAATAAAGTCATTTTCTTCTTCTTCTTCTTCTTCTTCAAGATTTTACTATGGTCATGATACATATGTTGTTGATAGTTGCCAGAGCCTTCGAATACTCATCTATAAGTATCCGGGTCAAACTTTAAGGAGTTTAGTTTTCAAAAAAATCGTTAGACACTTTTTTCCACGCTTCACATTGTATTCAGCCAACGTTCAAAATTCAGCCGATAATTGCAAAAAGTGCAAGCCGTGTTTCCATCAAATTTGTTTACGCATATGATTGCCGTCGACATGAATCGTTTCACATCTTACATCACGTTTTGTTTGAACAAAATACAATCGAGTCACGTAGAGATGACTACAATTTTCTGTTTTTACGGAGAAAGTTGTTTCACAAATCGCTGACAGTTTTTGACATACACAATTCATAACCAGAGACTCCGATCAAGTCGAAATGGAGCAACCAATGTATATTATTATGAGAAATACACCTAAAATATAAATGCATTTCGCGATTTGTGCCGCAAAATGGACACACAAAAAGTAAACGGTTGCAAACAGTGTCACCTAACGCGTTCCAATAAATTTGTCCGTTACAAACCAATTTATGTATTGCAGATGAATGTTGACGTTCTACTACTCCATAATTGTAATCATTTTATCCACTTTTCAATCTCCGATGCTTTGGAATTCAGGTTTAATCGCTTGATGCTAAGAGATTCTGCCGCGATGCCAATCGTCTCGAAATTTGTCCATTATTCTTTGAATGATGAGTGCAAAAGTTACCTAGGAATCTTTATTCTCAAGTTAGTCAGAAAATGGTTAGCTAGAGTTTTACATATGTGGCAACAGGAATTAGCTGAAGGAGTTTATTTTAGAAAGGCAAGGCAAACTAAAGCATAGACACCATCTTCTCACCGAGAGAATGTCAAGAAAAGTGATGAAAGCGGCCAATGTGTGTTTTTCTAATTCAAGGGAAGCTCTCAAACAGATTAATACGGAGACAGTGTTCGATTTCGTGTTGTTTCATAATGGTTTAATACCGCGTATATACATTCTATTTTTAACACGCATTAAAGTTTCAATAGGCACTGTATTATAAGTAGAAAAACAATAGCGAGAAGAAACTTATGATAACACCACAAATATGCACTACCCAAATTCACCGAGCCACTTTAAATCCAATTTAAACAAACTTTAAGCTCTTTGTCGGAGAGTCTGCATTTCCAACTGTACCAATTATTGTTGATTTTTCGTTTACTCCGTACTCCAATCCAACTTTACTTGTTTTAAGCTAACTTTACCGTAACAAACAGCTGTTATATACTTTCGCAAGGGAAAATCACAAAAGTTTTCGACACCATGTATTAACAAATTGTCGAACATTGAATCATGGACCAATGAAGACGGTAATCGAGTAACTCGATGTGTATATATGATATATCGATGGTACATTTCCCAGTTGCAATGAGGATGTTTTAAGAATTCAATCATAGGTTTTACTGTTACCCACCATGAAACCTCTTTTACTTACGAAGTGTTAAGCAGTAGACATTTAGCTATTCTCGATATTAAACTGACGGGAAGAGAAGACGTAACCGTAAGCTGACTGAATAACCGAGAATAATCATAGTTGAGACAATATACACAGTCTAAATGAAGTTAAATTCATTTGAAATTTAACGTGAGGGAATTGAATTTGCGGAAGATTTTGCACTGGTAAAATTTTTTAATGCTAAACACATGCGCGCAATGCCCAGAAGACAATTTGTACCAAAAGTGCATAGAAACATCATTTTTAATTTGAGGACAATTTTAATGACGAATCTTTGACCCGTAAGTGAAAGCAAATAGTAACACGGATTTTCAAAGTGAGAATGGCATTATTTACAACCCCTGGATATATTATTCCACCCTGGAACTTCCAGCAACAGCCGTGGCCATGGATGCAAGTTGGAAATACCACATTCCAAACGGAACTGATGCAGGTATTTTTATTCCGTACGTGTGTGCTTTGCTTGGAATTCCCTACCTTCCGATTTGGTAAGCTCAAACAGCTTATCTATATTCAAATCAAAACTTGACGATTATATGAGAGCTTATCCGAATTTTTCCCCAAACTATTAATAAGCTATCATTGTCCCATTGATTTTGATTTTATTTAAACTTATATATATACACTTGTACCTATATTTCCACTCTGTGGTTATTGTAAAGTTAATTGCTTTTTCAACCATAAATCTTGAATCTTGAATCTTGAGATTCCACGTCATCGTGTGAGATGGGATTTGTTTGCGCATTAATATATTATGACCAACCGAATTACTTTTTACAATGCTAAGCTGAGGGCATCGCATTAAACAAAATGTCTCACACATTTAATATGACTGTCCCGACTTAAAAAAGAAATGTCGACGAATATTTTGGCCGTGCCCGTTTGTCTAACGTGGAACAATCTAACGGACATTTTTTTAAACTTCCCAAATCACAACATGATTTAGAGAAATCGTTATGTGTTTTTGACCCGGAACTCATGCGCCGAAGATAATTACACATCCCAATTTCATCGATCTACATTTATCTCCTCACTGTGCAGAAGAAAACAATTTCTTCCCTTTCGATTTTTACTTGATTCTTCAACTGTTCAGTTAACAATAAATATCGTTTTTACTTGTTATATTATTCTTATAATCCATATATATCTGTGAATTTCAGTAAAGCCATATTTCTGTTGGACAACTGAAATTGAATTGATTTTAAATAACGGTAGCCAAACCACAGCTTGAAGACCAAATAATTCATCCTACATCTATGTTTATTTAAAAATATACCAGATCCGGCGGTGCTGGATACGTTGAACGTACAACGCGGAAACTGGAAAAGAGATTGACGGAATACCATCTGAGTTGGTTAAACAAAATTTGTTCTAGGAGCGTAAACATTTACACCCTACCACACCTGATTATTACGGGCCACCGAGTAGAACCAGAGATGCCTTGTCTATCGTTCAGACGGTTACTCGAAGCTTGTGATGAAGACTTGGCCGGAATATTTTGAGAACAGTTGAGACAAAATCAAGCGGAATCTTCAGACCGAAGTTGCGTTTTTAGAAAGAATATTGACGATGACATCCTGAGCAATAACACGTGACATCGATTTTTGTTTAGTTTATGGTTTGATATTGATCCGATTCATTCCATCATTTACGTATGAATATGTTGTAGAACGTGAAGTGAAATATCGAAACGGATGTCTTCCGCACTAATAATGTGTTTTGCTTGCAAAATTAAGTTTTAATTTCAAGAAAATTTATAACAAAACAACCGTCAACTAATTCATTTGCATGCATTTCCATCACGCACACCCCACGACCGGTTTCGTGCTGTTTGCACTTATCAGTTAAGTAAAATACCATCAAGATTCGCATGCGCTTGTTGTAGTGGAAGGGTGGTAAAATGTACTTCTTTCAATCTACCGTTGGATATTGTTGACAGGTCGTAACAGCCTTATCCAACAGTTGCATACAAGCGCTACTTGTTTACCATTCCTCCACTGTTTCAAGCAAATGCGGATCCTGATCTTACTGTCCCTACCTGATGAGTGCAAACAGCACGGAACCGGTCGTGGGGTGTGCATGCGTGCAAACGAATATTTTGGTTCATGGTTATGGGTTTAACCCCATTAAACATGTGTTTGGACACCAGTGATTGAACATGTTGGTCTTACCAGCCTTATCCAACGGTGGCGTACTAGCGCTTCTTGTTACCCGTCAACTCAGTTTTGTATGAAACGAAACCACTTAAGCTTATTGATGATTGTTCAACGATGCAACTTCTATTTCTCACCTAAACTTGATAGGTAATTTAGAGTTAGCAGAATAAGACAGTATTTTGAGACTCATATGATTTCGAACGACTTTCGTTCGCAAAATATTAGGCTCAAACCATATACCTTGATTATCTTTGTCAAAGGAAACCGGGAATTACTATCAATTGCTGTATTATTCATGTTACCTTGAAACGCACTTAAATTTATGAACACCTGCAAACTTTAGGAGACATTTGTGTTGGTTTCTCGCTACCCACTTAATGAAATTTAAGAAGCACAATAATTCAAAAACTGAGCAATTGCTATTATTCAATGCACTTATATGACCCCGATATAGACAGGATATTTAAATCACGTCAACTATTCTCATATTACAAACTTAAACATGAATATATTTAGGTGTAGACATCTCAATAACCTTACAGAATCTGAAAGTAGACAATTAAAGTCGAACATTTGTAAGAAGAAACAATTTGATCTACTGGAATTGAGTGCATCATCTTCAATTTTGTCTACAACGAGACTTTGCCCAAGTCGCTTCATTTTCGAATTATGCTGTACTGCTCATCTTCAAACTAGGGTATTTGTGACCAATAAATGTTGGTGTTCACATTCCCATCCATTACACACACATGGTAGTTGTGGCTATGTACTGGTTCAACAGACTCAAAATCAAGTGAAACTTGCATCCTTCAGAACATGCATTTGAAAGCGAATAAAGATGGAATATGCATTGAATTTCATTGATGGTATATACTAAATTATTCAAGAAAGCGCTTTCATTCGGACCACGCTGTAAACATGTTTCGTTAAGTTAATCCACCCAAAAGTGCGCACAGCTATAAAGTAAGTTTTCACATTGGATTGGAGTTAGTTGACGAACACAGCTTGACATTGCAGCGACATACATTTGAAATTCGTGAAAGGTTATAATAATTTTAAGTAAACATTTTCGAATTTACATTTGCAAAACGCTTGCACGCAGTTGGTGAAAGGTAAGAGTATTCACATATGACATTCTTCGAATTTAGTTAATTAATAATATGAATCAATATGATTAATTGAGATTTGATCTCTGGATAAACGGAGAAACGATCGCGAACAGCATTTCAGTCCGTATGTAAATGGGTGTTAAACGTTGATATGTATTATCAAAAACATGTCTGACATGGCGCTTAAAATAAAATATTAAAATGAATAAAACAACTTCGCATGAAATTTAAAATTGTTAAATGCTTAAAATGTTGCTTTATGAATATAATAATTGAACTAAACTTCAAATTACAAATGACCATCGAATAAATTTTCCGGCTGAAACCTTAGCATATTTCATTTTAAATATACTTGTATTTTACCTTTTTTCTGCTGCTGGCTCGAATCACACCAGTCCACACTGTAGTCTAGGTCGATGGAAGTTTTTATTCAGTCACGTTTATTGTTATATGACATGCAATCTTATATGATACACATCCTTTCACACAGCACATATCTTCACTTGACTACTTAAAAACCATCCTTAATAAAAGATGGGTTTTGGGTCAAAGTCTAGTTTGTTCAGCAATATTTGTGATGTGTTTAACATGACCACATAAATGTGGTCTTAGTTCTTGATAGCAAACTGCACAAAGATTCATTCAATTAAATCGTGTCCGAATGACAGCGTTGAATGACCAGTTATTGTATCGGACGCTGAAGATTATTCAATTGTTGAACACCAATAAGACTATTATTTTCTGTGACCGAAGTTTCCATGTTTTATCTCCACAGAGTAATGCTGGGTAGATTTCTGCTATGTGAACTGAAATTTAAGTTTTTAGCCCAATCCTAGACATTCGGTAGATCGTTTTTCAGCAATTAAAATGCATAAACGTTTATCTGTAGTCTTCTACTTGAACAATGCACAATATATTGAACCGAAGTACTTAAAATATGGAATCCACTAAAAAATGAAATCGATCGACACAAGTTTTGCAGGAGGAATATACTGGATATTAAGCCATATTTACACAGTGAGCGATTTTTTAACGAAAATACAGATGCGGTTTAAATGCTTCACCAACATTTTACAGCAAGGACATTGAGCTCCACATCTTTGCTTATTTAACATCTGAAATTCTTGGATACGTTCTCAAGTAACTGGTTCATAACAGACAGTCTTGCGCGATTACTGTGTAAAATTAGATTTTCCAAATTTTTATTTTACACAGAAACCTGATCGCAGGTATATTTGTAATAGGCTAGCATTTGCTTAACAACTTTTTCACAGCACCATTTGTTTCATAGCATGACGTCTCATTAAAATCCGCTATTTATGATGCCTGAACAGCATAGGATAATAATCATTATTGTTACTACACACAGTGCTCAAGAATAATATGCAAATCTATTATTTTGTCGTCATATCAAATTTCAGGAATTCATCGTGTTTGATTTGAGTACTCCTTTGACAGACAAGGGGACCGATTTAGTAACAAAGTCAAAAACATCTTCATGGAATTTACACGCATTTTTGCTGCAAATGATTTCATGGAACCTGTGCAACGCGCTCATGTACAAAATTAACGTAGCTTTACGTAATACTACACGAATGTAGTGAAATTTATCTTGACTTACTGACTTACTTGACTTAATCCCTTGAGTTCCTGGAGGAACATAGGGCCTCGGCAACACGAGCGCTTCCAAGATAGCCTTGGGCGTCCGACCCGTCTCTTCCCAATTGGGTTCCATACCAGAGGATGACGCGTGATGTCATCATAAGGTTTCCGCAAGGTGTGCCAAACCCATCTCCACTTTCTTCTACTGAAATTTACCTAGAAGTAATTTTCCATGAAAGAATACTGAATGTCTTACGGCAAATGATATGATAAAGACTTTTTTAAAATTTATTTTATTTTCCATGTATAAACGTAACTTAATTTATGCAACATGTATTATTATCTTTAAAGCTGCGTTTTTACTCGCGTGTAATATCGTTCAAAGTAACGGCTTTAAAATGAACGCGTTTCACGCAACTAATGCACCAAATTGACCACACTAACACGAGGTTATAAAACATGCTTCTACGAGTCTTCACTATCCAGGCAACAAATGGGATATTGATGATACATTTTCTTCTTCTTCACTTCTGCTTATAAATGTGATGTGTCTGAGGAAATCAAAATTTTCGAGCGGGGGAATTATTTCGTCATCAGAGAAGTATTCACTTGAGGTATCCAAAAATATCCAAAAGAACAAACTTACACTTTCATATAAATTTCAAGTTTGAGATTTTTAACTTAACGTGTATTTGCTAACAAGCATGTCTGATATTGATATACGCAGTTTATGGCAAACATGAATACATAATTCTGATCAGGATCTACGTCTCTTTAATCGCAATATCTGTGTGGCGTTGATGACGCTAAAGTAACTCGACCGGCTTGCGTCAATTGAATTGATAGAGTTAAGACTGCGCTGTTTGTCTGAATCACATTGAAAACCACGTCTTTTTGTAGCAGTAAATAACCTTATTCGTATATACGAAATTTGTACAATTGAATTATTTAAACTCCAAAAATGAAGGAAAAATGTGAAGAGTACTGTTTACATGAGGTTTCACATGTCAGCTTAATAAACCTGAAACAGCCTTAGATTTTTAAACAGTGTATCGAGCCAGGTTATGATTAATAGCAATCTAAAGTTTACAGTTATTTAATAAGTGACTAACTATTGGATCTACTTCAACAACAGTGATTTGGCAATAAATAAATATTCGATGAGTGTGTTCTATCAAATAAAGTGTTTCCGATCAGTGTATCGCACGATTTCCGTTTACATCTCAAATTAACTTCGTGGGTACAAAACTCAATCTTGAAATAACCTTATTCCCGCTTTTAATTAGCAAAACATCCTTCGAAAGAAGCCGAGAAAATCACGGGGTTCGTATTAGAGGTTCGAAAGAATGCAGGAAAATACGAAAAATTCAACTAGATTAGGTGAGACAGAGAGATACCAAATCGCAAGCGGATAGTCACATTCACGGTCAGAGTCACGCATTGTAACGCCGATATATGTGAAGCTACTGCGTCTATCAAATACTGAGCCATTGAACAAAACACGATAAGTTTTTGATTCAGAGTTCGAACTACTTAATCAAACATTTGGAAAATATATTCACTTTGAAATTTCGGGTATTACAGATTAGGCTAAGGAAGGACATTTCGAACGGGGATTGAAAATAATTCCAAGTGTGACGGAGAGGGAAAATGCCGGTCAGAGATTTATGCTCTGGTATTATTGATTTTCGGTGTTTGTGTGTACACCGGAATTACCGATGGTTCTTAGGGAGCAACGGCCAACATAGTATTATTAGATATAAAATACGTAGCATTTCCTTGAAAATCACTTCAAATAGTCACCACAAATTTTAACTGTTGAATGTGCTCGAGGAAACATAAAGGGAGTAAATAAAAGTCCGAACGACATTTCAAGCGTGAATCTGCTAATAAAAGTGAGATTTTTAATGCGTTCGATGTTATTTGAACCATTGTTTAATAGGTGCGGAGAGATGAATGTCGTATGGATGAATATTTTTGTCAGAATTAGTTCATATCGGATGGGCCAGCGCGCGAGAGTTCATTGACTGAGAAAAGATAATCGCACCTCAAAGGGTACCTTTTTGATCGCACGGCAACAATAGGTATTGATGGTGAGCTGTTGAGGGACATCAGTGTCACCAGCGGTGTCCAAAAGTTACGATAATTCATTCGGTTTACCTTTTGGTTTGCATCAATGGTGCTAAACTACTGAAGCGAATCAAGTCAAGCGTAGACTGCTTCGGGTTATATAACGATTGTGATTCATAGAGCAGCTGGTCAGAGATGAACAAGCTACCATTAAATTTTAGAAAGTGTAAAGCGTAGCAGATATGTAACAAAACGTTCATTCTCCTACAGACTTGGATCCCAACAACTGAATGGACAACAGAAAAAAAGGATTTCGGCGTTTGAATTACTGGAATTCCGAATAACAGCATGCAATGCGAAGCCGGGTACAACCCAAAAATCTCCTTCTCGTTATGCTCCGACGTATTTTTTGGAAGTTTTTCTTTTGGAACATTCTCATGCTCCTAACAACTTATATTAACCCAGTGTTTGATTACTCAGTACAAGCTTAGGCACTATTGCTTAAAAGGAATCTACCTCATCCAGAGAATATATCGAAAAGAAAATAAATTGTGGGCTGTCTTTGCGATCTTCCTTATTAGGATCGACTGGTGCATCTTAAATGGGATACTGTGGCTCACAGACGAGTTCGATTGGATTTATTCCTCACCTATAAAATAAGGAACTCAAATATCCATCCTCTGATGCACTTATTTCACCTCTCTTCATGCACTGATTGGCATTGAATATACCATATTCTGTCCGGAATTGCCGTTGCTTCTTTTCTTGTTGGTATGGTTCTGGTTGGTTATGGTACTCCCTACCGTCAGACGTTGTACAACCATCTTGTAGAAGGATTTTCAGGAACAAACTTGAAAAAGTAATGCTTAGTAGTTCCACCATACCACCTTTTTATAATACTTAGGAAAATTCACGCGATATTTATCCGGCAACCATGTTAGTTGATTTTCAGGAACAAATTTGAAATAGTTATGTTTAGTATTTCCACCACAAACTTAATTAGGAATATTCACGCGATATTAATCCGGTAACCGTGTAAGTTGATTATAAAAAAATCTTTCCAAAATGTCTTTTATCATCAATAATCCCGAAGCTGTCGCTACGGAGCGTATGTATGTTTTGAGATACTTTGTCAAAAAAAGCACGGATAAATGTCCCATTGGGCGACTGGACTGGTGTGTTCAAATAAAACGGCAACCTCTTTGGATTATATGTTAGTAACTGCTGACGGGTCACAAGGAATATCAGACATTTTCACAGAAAATAAAAATTTGAATATCATTGCACCACACAGGATATGTATTAAACGGAAGACTATAGAATTTACGATCGAGTATTGGATGTGACCAGAGAATTATGAGGAAATGCAGTGAAGAATGTTTAGTGGATGCCACAGTCAGACAGTTTCTGAAGTTAACTTATCATCATACTATTGAAAGTATTGGTATAAAAATCACGAAACAAAATTATGCAGCTTACAATTTCTTTCAAGTGTACATGAAACTTGAACTTTCAAGAATGCATGAGATTTTTTCTATAATTGAGGGGTTGTAAGTGAGCTGTTGCTACTTAAACCTAAAACATGTTATTGAATTTAACTCGTTTTTTCATGGATTATGAATAGAAAAGTCATTTATATAATTTTGAATAATTCAAATTTTCATTTAGGAAAAAGAAGATGAGACCTACAAGCTTTCCGCTCACATCAATGATGTTTGATTGATTATGCTACAATACATTAAAACAAACGGTAATTTGTTTCATTTTCGAGAAAAAATCAAGATTTTTCCCAACTTATTCATCTTCAAAGGTTTTTGTTTTTTTCCTGTTAAACAAATATTGAAGCTTTATGCATGAATTATTATTATTATTATTATTAAACGGATTACTTCACATCACAGGATACACGGAACTCTTGGGCATACAGAAACAGTACAATTTGCCAACATGAAATACAACCCATGTTCCGAAGATCAGAAGTTTGGAAACTTTGAGCACAAGTTACTCGTAATCATACGCTCTTCTCCGACCGGGTTCAAGCAAAGAGAACAAAATTCGTCAAACCTGGGGACATTTATGCTGGAGTGATTATTTTCGTGGAGAATACAAAGTTGTATTTTTGATTGGAGAATCTGATAAAGAGAACGTAGAAGGGCTTCAAAATCAGATTGATACAGAAGCACAGAATTACCGAGATATTATAAAATATAACCTGGTAGATAATTATGAAAGTTTAACAATGAAAATGTTTGCCGGTTGGACATTCATTCATCGTTATTGCAAGCATTTTGCATTTGTCTATTTTTCCGATGAAGATTTTGTCGTCAATCCTCGTAATCTTATGAAATTCGTTAACACAATTTCAAATTCAGAAACACATGATTATATA
>JACCGJ010001644.1:0-14181 GCA_013407085.1 Atriophallophorus winterbourni
CTACACGATTTTACCCAACGGCGGATACGTAATGACCTTATGTTGACATTCAAAATCCTGCATTCGGTAAACCATCCCCTTGAACACTTGATAAAGCCCACGAACATATTCAAAGGCATTAAGCATTTCGCATTCTCGATTGGATATACGTCATAATTTTTTCTCCGTAAGAATTTGTTTCACTTTGAACTATTTGCCTGGAGAAATCACACGATCAGAATCTGTTGAGGTTTTCGATTCCAAACTCGATGAGTTTATGACGAACCATACGGTATGCGAGTGTCCCTATGGATTTTTGAGATAATTTATATACTTTTTATATATTCCATATACCTATGGTTATTGTTAAGCTTAATGCTTTTTCTACCATTAAAGCTTCGGAGTTCTGAGATCTCAGCCGAAAGAGCACATTGCGAGCACGTTGAGCTGCAACGGCGCATTGGTCATTTCCATTTGAACTCAGTCCTAACTAGTATTCCCAAATCCTTAACACGCTGTGTAGCGTTAAAAGCACACTGATATGACCAGAATATGACCCGCTGAAGATCGTCATCAAGGTATCTTCATCCCTTGATCAGATGAATTTCAAATTATCCGCGAAAATGAATCATGGGCACTTCAATACAGAGGACAAGTCATATGTCAAAATCAGGAATAGAAGAGGACCGAGTACCGATCCTTGGGGTATACCACTGATCACGTCGGTTTGATTCAACAGCGTAGATCCTACCATAACGCGGAATGTCCTACCTTTAAGGAAGGCCTTCATCCAAGCAAGTAGACTACCCCATATGCCTTTTGCTACTACCTTAATTTCTAGAAGGCGGTGATTTGACGGAATATTAAGCCTTGCTAAAATCGAAGTAGACGGCTTCGACTGGCTTTCCTTCGTCCAGCATTTTCGTTTCAGTATCGAGAAAACTAAGAATGTTAGTCAGACAGGATTTACCCTTAAGATATCCATGTTGAGTTACACTCAACAGAGAATGCCGACCAAGATGCTGACAGATTTTGTCACGCAATAGGTTTTTAGTATTTTTGAGATGATCCTAGTCAGGCTCACAGGTCTATAGTTCTCAACAGTTGACATGCAACCACCCTTGTGTATTGACACGACTATGGCTTCCTTTTATTTACTGGGAACCACTCTTAGTTGCAGGCAGGAATTAGAGACCTGGTAAAGCGGTTTGTTAAGTACTGAGGCGAGATTTTTAAGGATAATGGAGTAGATGCCATCTGCCCCCTCACATTTGTTGACTCGAACATGGATAAGTGTGTCATACACCTCAGCCTAACTGAAGGACAACTCATCTAATACATAGACACCAGGTGTCAGGCTAATCAGAACCGACGGTGGGTTTAAAGAATCAACCCGTCTTTGAACGCTACTGAAAAACAATGAAAAGGCAGTCGCCTTAGACTGATTGGTATCAGCTACTTTTCCCTCCTCCAGTTGCAAATCTCCCATGCTTTCGTGTTTTTTTTCTTTTAACTGAGTGTAGCTATAAAACCTTTTCTGATCAGATTTAGCATCCCTAGTTAACGGTAACTAAAAATCCTGTTACTGAACACGCTGTAATTTAACACCAGCATTCCGAAAGGTTTTGTAGCTGGCCTAAGAACCAGAAGTAAGAGATAGCTTATATTGCCTCCATAGGCGATCCCGTTTACGGGTACACCTACAGACTCTAGGAGACCACCAGAACGGCCTCTGATGCCTTTTAACACACTGCAGCGAAGCATTCTTGTCTTGTTACTCGGTTACATACTTACAAATTATATCCCAGTTTCCACATATTTTGCCGTCGAGAGATAACTGAAGGGGAGATTTTGAAGTCTGCAGGAGTAATCCCCAGTCTACAAACCTGGAATTGCGTCTAGAACGAGAGAAATGTTCGTGAAAACGCAATATCGCTTAGAAGCTTATCATTACGTGATCGAGCGGTTGTAGGCTCTTCAAATACGTAACGGCTTCTAGCTGGGACGACAATAATAAGTCGAGAGTGGATGGAGTGCATCCATATCCAAAACTTGTACGATCATTCACACGCTGGTGCAACACATGATCATGGAGCCATTCGAGAAAAGTTTCAGATTTCCGGGTGACTACACGTGTGGGGACAGGCCAATCAATGCCTGTGAGGTTTGAAACATCCAACATAAGTACGCTGGGAACTGAGTGAAACAAACCGTCGAGTGCCTTAATGAGCTGTGTAATGTCCTGTTGGGATGCACTGACACAAGACAATTGCGAGGGATGACTTGTAGCAAGTCAGGATACTCGTAGCAACTTGGACGTTTTCAATGGCTAGAGATATACCTGTACCCATGCTATGCAAACCACACTCAAAGAGTGCAACGCAACCGCCTATCCTACACGATATTTGGCAGCAGAGTCAGCAATCGTTCAGTTCGGTTCAGTTGGCACAGAACTGTAAATCGTTGATGAGCTAATCAAGCGTTCATAATTTCTGTCGTCTGAAAGCTTCGAAGGAGCGCTCAACACAAGCAAAGTTGGTTCATTGATCTTTGAAATCCTCGTCGTATGCGATGATATGTCTGGTGTTTTTCAAGCCGTCCTTTGATCCCAGGAATTTGTAGCTGCGACTGGTAGAAACGGTGAGGGTTTCTCTTCACCAAGCAGGTGAAAGGTTCGCTAAGGAAAATTTGTACGTGCATTTAAATCCGGTCATTTAAAACAGGCATTTAATAATTGAATTTTTGTGCTGTATTTTGTGTTTTTAAATCGTGGTAATAACCATATACATTTAAAATGGAGCATATTTTCATGTTAATTCTATCGATAGGCGCCCAGCATATTCATGGAAAGAAGTCAGGGAAAAGCTTCTGTTACGAAGCAGCTAAACGTCTTTTGAACGCACCAACCGATGTGCAAGCCATTAGCTCTTCACGAGGCCTATTCCAGAAGATTACCACTCTTTCACTGCAAACGTTTTGCTCAGATTCAGACGATTGTGATTTAGAGCGAGTTTTCATATATTCCTTCTAGTTGAAGGGTTCATCACTCGAGAGAACAGGATTTGACAACCACTCGTCACCTAGCCCTTTTGGGACTTTGAAGATTTCTATTAGGTCACCCCGTAGAATCGGACGGCGAAGTGAGTAGAGACTTGATGAAATTAAACGTTCCTCGATGGGTTTCCCAGACATACCCTCAACCAATTTGGTAGTAAATCTTTGGGCCCACTCTAGTATTTATATTGCATTTTGGAAGGAAGTGCTCGCAGTATTCTAAATAAGGACTGACAATCACCCTATATAAGTGGATAAACACGTTAGGTTTTGTACATGTCAGAATACATTTAAGCCTAAATTCCTTAACTCTAGCTCGTTCTGCAGCTGAAGCACATTGCGCATTGTCCTGTGTTACAACTATAGATGAATCTTTACCCCTTTGAATGGATTTATAGTAGGTCCTATCGCCAGTTACTGTTATTTTGTCGACTTTTGCAGAAAACAGTTGACATTTACTGTAGTTAAGAGGAAGATCCCAAACATGTGATTATTTAATGACCTGTTCAATATCTCTCAACCAATCGCCGTGATCACTGGATCCGTTGAATTCAAAATCATCAGCAAAAGTAGCACGGACGTGAAAACTGAGATGCCAAATCATCGAGAAAAATCAGGAAGAGTATTGCGACTAGTACTGAACCCCGTGAAACCCCACTGGTAGCCTTAAGTATTCAGAGGAAGTATCGCCGACAAGGACCTGTAAAGATCTATCACGAAGATAGCTGGTTATCCAGTCGTGAATCTTACCAGATACTCCTTGGGCCGCAAGCTCCATCGACAGGAACCCGTGACTCACCGAGTCAACGAGCCTACTAAAGTCTAATTACCCGTCTGCCTTCATTTAGTGTATTGGAAACTATTTAAAAAGTATAGAAGATACGAGAGACGCGACCATCTTTTGAGAAAGCCATGTTGAACTGTGCCTAACGAATTATTATCCACTAGGTGGCTGCACAACTAATTCCGGATGTCTTTTCAAGGCTGTACATAAAACACTAGTCAAGCACACCGGTCGGATATTCCTAACTTAGTTTACGCAACCTCCCTTTGGAATGGGTATGACAATTGAATTCTCCCAGTCATCTGGTAGGATGCCCTGGGCGAACGATCCGTTCTATAATTCACATAGAGGCTCTGCTAGTACCTTAGCTACTTCCTTTAATATTACCGGATGCACATCATGAGGTCCAGTTGATTTATTGTCGTCTATATTCTGTAAGAACCGAGTGACATGACCGTACCAAAAACTACATCACTCAGGGTTCGGTCTGAGTGAATCACATCAGCGCCATCCATTCTATGTACGCTTTGAAAATAATCCAGTAATGATGCTGCCTTGTCAGTGTCAGAATTGGCTTTCTCGACATTGTTTAATATAAGGGTACACATGAGATCTTTTGTCTTACCCTTATGCTGAACATAACTAAAATACTTCTTAAGGTTCTTTTTAACAGAGTTCGCCAGGAACGTTCGGTGGCTTCGATTAGGACATCGTTGTAGATTTATTATGATGTTTCTAGAAGCCATATAGCTCGAATAATTTCTATGGGTTGGTAATGCCGTTTATCTCCGCCAAAGTCTGTCACGCCTAATGATGTTTTGTCGCACCGCATGATTCCACAAAAGTGGTTTGTTGTTTAACCGTTAAGGTCAAACCGGACCGTAAAGGTTTTGAAGAATTACGACATTGCGCTTTATAACTGACCACTAACTATCGATGTCATGGGTTTCAGAAAACAAGTCACATTGTGAAACGGAAAGCTCTAAGGTATTCCAGTTAACTCGATTCAAAATTATGCCGGTGTTTGACAGGCGAATTATGAAATCAGAGAATCGCCAGGGAAATAATGTTGACATAGTCACTTTTCCACAAAAGTGAATCGTAAGGAAGGTCTTGGAAATCTTTAGGACCGTTAGACATAACAAGGTCAAGTGTAGTTGGTGAATGCCCATTTCTGTACGTAGTTTTCTCACTTACGTGTGATGAAGCGAACTTGAGCGCAGCCACTTAATATATACCTGGAAAATTCTATCAGAGGTTGTTCGAGTATCCCCGTCAATACCCGGTAGGTTGAAATACCTATTGAAAAGACGCGTGGTGCTGTTCTGAGCAACCTGGTAAGAAGTTCCCTAAGTTCCTGGTCATCCGCTTCAGAAGCGCCGGGTGCCCATTATAAGCGGTCTAGCGCAAAAGTGTGCTTACCGTAAATGACGATTGTGGAGACCAGCTGGATGTCAAATGTGATCATTTTGATGCCAGGGTATTGGTATTTGATACCATACCGTATGAAAACTATAGCTCCTTCTCCACGTCTACCGTCTGGTCTATCCGATCTAAGAGCTCTGTATGTCGAAATACGATTAACTGGAATAGTGTCTGTATTTTCAAGTCAGGTCTCTGATACACCTAGGATCGTAGATTTACTTAGTAAGGCTTTCTGCGTTAATTCCAGACGTTCACCGAGTTTTTTGTTATCTCAAGTGAGGTAACACATTAGTACAGTATGTGGAATCTCCGTCGCAGAAAGGTTGGGGTGAGGCTTTTGTTTGGTGCATCACAACTTAGCCAAGAACCTCCATATGTTTTCTACCAGCAGTTAAAAATTCTTGATGGAAATATCTGCTCTTGAAGAGTTATTCCATCGGCCTTTTTCGGGATAACCCTTCGGTTTTGCTACGTTGCCATCCAAATGCTGAACGTGAAACATTTTTTGAAGATGTGTGACTGTCTGGCACCAGTCTAAGCATGTCCTTGATATTGGAAAGTAATTAGTCGCTTTTTGAATTAAACGAGTCGCTTTTCCCTGATTATTTAATTTGAATAAGATTCGCATTGCTTGATTTGCTTTCTCCCACAGACCGATTTTATAGACCCGAAATAATTGAAAATTGGGAATAATGTCTGCTAAATGCAATCGATTCTGTACACATTGCCGCTCTAAGCTGTGTCGTGATATAGCCTTCTGTATTAAAGGATCTTATCTGTTGAAAATCATAATATTTTTGGTCCAAAGTTTCATATATTTATCAGGAACATCGCCTTTTCGCAACTCGCACAATTCACTAGGTAATAAAGCGAACTGCGAGTTAACTATCGCAAAAATGCTGAGACGCGGATCGGTTACCTTACTTGTAGGTGCGCGCCTTACATTTTGAGCTCGCTGGATCTTATTCCGCTGGTTAATGACCGTTTCTTATTTTTTCACAATTCGTTTCTTCTGCGTTAGTTACAACTGCAGGCTTGGGCTATACCTCAACTTGTGTATAACGTTTCTGGGTGGGTTCCAGAAGTGAGACGAGTAACTTTGCATTCTATACAGACCCATTCTCACCATGTAAGAGTATTTGATATACCTGATCACTTTTGGTGAAACCCAATGCCTGCGTATGTCCAAATTTCTAGCAGTGTTAGGCCACAAAAGAGCGTTCACTATTTCTTACAATATCTTCATGAATATATTTCGGTAAGTTGGACTCCAGAAGTAAATATGTGCGTTCCAAATGCAGTTCAGTTTTCACGGCGCTATAAATGACTGCAGAGGCAATAGTTAATAGCTTATAATGGTAAGAATACAACAAAAACACAAACGGTACCTTCACTTGGTATTTTAAACAAAATATTTAAAATTTATGATAATTATTTGAAAAGTTAACGAAGAAAACATGAATGGTACGGATTAAGAGGGCTAACGTATTCTGGTATTTGATTTTTATAATCTGCATCACTCACTTCCAATGAAGATATATGCTATTTTAATGCAAAAGCCATTCAATTTGTGAAGATTATACACAGATTGTAAAATGGAAATCTATAAATTATTCACCATTCATCTTCCATACATTGTAACATTGTACCAATGCCATCAAACTAATCTCAAAGTTGATCACGACGGCACACAATGGAAGCACTACACTCGAGTTTCGCTCATATTTGAGCTCATTAGCTTTGCATATCCGCCGCTTCCGACGGGACTCGAACTCCCGACTATCACAATTATAGTCCCACGCCTTAACGACCTGCCCTACCTTCCACCGTTTGACCGATCGCAATTAAGCGTTTATGAACTGTAATTCAGACTGGCACATTTGAGTAGCTTTGTTCGTTCGACCAGTTCAGAAGGAGACAGCAACATCTGTTGTGTTCGCCCAACCGAACAGATCTCTGTGTCAGGTCTTCTTATCGGATACAGTGTAAGCTAACACTGATTAGATCTCATGGTCATTGTTGTTTAAGCGGAGATTTGGAGAATTTGTTGTTCATATTTACGACTACTTAACCGTGCCAAGCCCTCATGACCTCATGTTGACATTCAAAATCCTGAATCCTGAAAACCATCACCTTAAACACTTACTGAAGCCCAATGGCCTTACTTAAACACGAACACATTCAAAGGCTTTAAGCATTCCGCATTATCGATTGGATATTTGTCGTAATTTTTTCTCGGTAAGAATTTGTTTCACTTGGAACTTTTTGCCTGAAGAAATCACACGCTCGTAATCTGTTGAGGTTTTCGCTTCCAAACTCGATGAGTTTATGAAACATTATGCGGTATGTGACTGTCCCTATTAATTTTTTGGATATTTTATATTTTTTATATATTCCATATACCTTGTCAACCTATGGTTATTGATAATCTTACTGTTTTTCTACCATACAACTTTCTGAGTTTTGACTGCTGAAAGGTTGTATCGAAGTTGGGTTAATTCTTTGCTAATTTTATGAAGCTGATGGCATCAACATTCGTGAACAACGAGCTCACGCCAAGGCTAACCAACTTCTCATCCTCAATAGTTACTGCACTTAAGCGACTAAAGAAATCAAGAGAGTTCTCAATGACCAGCAGTTTCAAAAACTGGGTGAGATGCTTAGCCAATTCGTACGTTAGAGATTCAATGCCGTCTACGATGAGCCTCAAGGGACGCTTACCTTATGTGTCTTCTGAAGTCCATGTAACCTGGGTGTCTGAGCAGATTTCGGGTCAAGCATGCACCATAAACCTCGATCAGGGATTTTCGAAATTCCTTGCAGGTAGCTTGAAACAACCATTCACGGTTATTCATATTGGTCTTAGCTCTACGGTTTTCAATAACATGATACAGTCTTTCAGCAAAATGTGACTCTAACTAATTTTTATAATCACGTTTTGTAAGAATCACGGTTGCCTTGCAATTACTATTCCCTATTCTTTTCACAAATTAAGAAGTGTGTTTTGTCCATCTCGCGTGACGTTATTCCTTTCATTTTGTTGTTTTTTGATAATAATAAATATACCGTTTCAGAGTTTATCAGCCTGATTTTCAGGTAGCTGGTTGAGGGTGTATTCAAAGCATAAAATACATCCTACGCATTTAGAATTTCATACTTAACGAAACGTTCAAGTCCAATTCTAAAAATTTAAGTTCGATTTGCGACCGCGCCAGATCTAATAGATTGATTACCTCACCTCATCATATGTACCCTACTCGAGTCTGCTTCGGAAAACTGAGAATCGATAAAAAGCTGCATATGCCGAGTCGCACTTTCCATTTCCGGCCCGAAAAAAGCTCAAACAAGCGACTGGTTCGGAGCAAAACCTCCTGAGATGACTGCGGTGTTGGATAAAAAACGCTCAGCATTCTTCAAATTCGAAGGTATGCCAACAGATGAAAACTTACGACTTCTAAGAGCAGCTAGAAATAAAGTCCAACAGACTACAAGGTGATGTGCAAACGACTATTAAAATTAGCCTCAATATCCAAAAAGCTGCGGATACCGGAAATTTTCACGGTATGTATGATGAAATCAAGAGAGCCATTGGCCCAAACAAACTTAAAACGGCTCCCATTAAGTCTGTATCTGGTGACCCGATTGTGGAAAAAAACATATGAAATGTTGGGTAGAGCACTTTTTTACTCTTCACTCCAGGGACAGTACGGTCCTACCGCATGCACTTGAAAATGTCAAGCCGTTGCCGACCATTGAATATCTAGATACTCCCTCTACCCTTGATGAGCTTAACATGGCAATCGACCGCTCAGAAAAAGGGAAGGCCTCTGGTGACGACGGAATTCTACATGAGCTCATCAAATGCTGTAGAGCACTATTATTACAACCTCTTCACCATTTGCTTCTTCAGTGCTGGAAGGAGGGGTGTGTTCCACAAGAGATGCGAGATTCAAAGATCATCACGCTATTCAAGAATAAATGTGAGAGAGCCGACTACAACAATTACCGAGAAATCTCCCTTTTGAACGTTGTAGGCAAATTGTTAGCTAATGTCTCATTGATCCGGTTACAAGTTTTAGCAGATAGAATTTACTCCGAATCTCAATGTGGCAAAGGAATATCAACCGTTGACATGATCTTCTTCCTGAGACAACTTCAAAAAGAGTGTCGGAAACAGCGTATGCCATTATACGCAGGGAGAGTCATTCCAAAATGCTTGATCTGATAGGCTGCCCCTAAGGCTGCTCAAACTCGTTATTTCGTTCCACCCAGGCATGAAAGGCTCAGTCCATTTCAACGGTTGCAGTTCAGAAGCTCTTGAGATTCACCGAGGCGTCAAACAAGGGTGTGTTCTCGCTCCCACGCTGTTCGGCATTTTCTTTGCTCTGCTTCTGAAGCACGCTTTCAGGACGAGGACAGAAGGCATTTACATACGCACGCGAAGTGATGAGAAGCTATTCAACCTGAACCGGTTGAGAGCACAAACCAAAGTACGGGATGTGATAATCCGTGACCTGTTGTTTGCCGACGATGCAGCCTTTATTGCTCACTCTCGAGAATACCTACAGTCGCTAATGGACTGTTTTTCGTCGACATGCGAAGACTTTGGGCTAACAATCAGCATGAGCAAGACCACAGTCTTTTGTCGAGGGACTTTATCGATTCCAATCATCACTGTTGAAAACTGTCAGCTTGTAAAAGTACATTATTTCACATATCTTGGTTCAACAATTGCGGATGACCTCTCGCTAGACACGGAGATTGATAAGCGGATTGGCAGAGCAGCTGTCATTTTGTCCCGATTGAACTCTCGTGTATGGGGTAACCCCAAGCTGACTGTAAAGACGAAGATGATGACGTACAGCTTGTGCGTACTAAATGCTTTACTGTACGGCAGTGAAACCTGGACCACCCACGCAAGACACGAACTGAAGCGGAATGATTTCCATCTACGAAGCATCCGTCGTATCTTGAACATATCGTGGATGGACAGAGTGACTAACACTGAAGTGTTTTCCAGAGCTGGTCTACAGAGCATGTTTACCTTATTGCGACAGCGCCACCTACGGTGGCTTGGTTATGTCTACAGAATGAGAAATGGTCGTATTCCGAAAGACCTACTCCATGATGAGTTGCAATTAGAAAATCGACCAGACCGCACTTGCCGTACAAAGACGTTTGCAAAGAAGATATGAAAGATCTTGTCATTAACCCCGCGAGCTGGGGAAAAATTTCTCTTGACTGCTCACTTTGGAGGCATTATGTGAAGCGTCGTCTGCAAGCTGGGGAGGAGCAGATACAGCTCTTAACTGCTTAACGCAGATCACGCCGCCGGCGTGTAACTGACGCCCTATAACAGAGTTCTGACCATCGTTGCAAGCGTTGCGGGAGAGATTATTCCTCCCGAATAAGAATGTTTAGTCATACAAAAAGCTGTAAAACATGAGAATTTATTCGATTGTGATGTACATCCATGGTCTACATCGACCGAAGGAGGTCAACACACACATACACATACACACCCACACACACACACACACATATATATATATATATATATATATATATATATATATATTCTATCCTTCATTTTCAAAATTGCACTTTCAGAAATCCGTGAATAGAATAAATCTTGCTCTTTTCTATGATTTCAAACCTTAAGAAGCACGGTTTTTTCTGTCAACCTCAGTAATAGCGATTTAATCTCAAGGAATCTGCTGCAATCATTGTCATGTAATCGCTTGTCTTTCAGACAAAACTACCTACAAATTCTTTTCCGTGTTCTTAGGAAATAATTTTAGTAGGGAGTTAAATCAAATATAAACCACATTAAAATTAATACTTCACTAAACACGTATATTACACAAAAACAAGCAATCGACGTTTGGTCATAGACCGATGATTCATTGAGACCTGATGTATCGTTTGTTTGTTTCTATGTTGCTTCTTCACTGTGTTAATTTTTGCAATATAATTGCATCATTTTAGTCGACTTCCTTATGACGCGAATTTACACATAATGCGGACGAATACATGTAATTTCAAAAAGAGTTTCGTTGTAAACCGAAGTTAAATGCAACTGAAAGGTTTCGTATATCATATATGGGAACAACCCAAGGGTGATGCAAGCGATACACAATAAATAAATAACAACAAATACCTTTAATGAATATATAATTATGTATAGAGTGTATATGTACACTTGATGCGCGTCACTAGTTGCTGGAAATAACTATTTGATGATCGAATCGTTTCCAAGTGAAATGCGTTACAATCACATGCCGTCGAATCTGACAAGTGCAAAACGTACACACCATTGTTGATTGCTGATTGACCGGATTGGTGTTTACATCCTCACACGTTTGTAAACTGTAAACTATGAAATTGGTGAATCTGAATCGATGTACTTGGAACACACCAAACATTTCATTGTTTGTAATCTGTTCATCAACAATCAAAGCACAATTAGTCGACGAAATTCGCATCATCGTCAACTTGAAAATACCCTGTAATCTTTACGGTAACGTAAAACGGGACAATGTTTCGCTTGAAAACCATACACGTTAATTGCTTTTAAGTAAATATCCTCAAGGTCAAAACTATTCAGATTCGATAGTTAAATAAGCTTGAGATAACATTAATGAGCATTTTGGTCCCTGGTAATTCATGAAGGAAGTGAATATATATCACATCTAGATCGGTGGCCCCAAAAGGTCGTCAAATCTAAAATGTGCAAGCATTTTCATCACGTTGTCACACCCCAAGACCGGTTCCTCCGTTCGTTTTGCACTCATCATGTAGGAACAGCACGATCAGGATCAGCATCTCTTGAAGCCGTGGAAAAATGGTAAACATAGCATGCAGGTCTATGCCCTGTTGAATACCAAACCTTTCAACCTCGTTTGCTCACGCAAATTTTGATGTGGTTAAAATTATATGCTCGAAACAATAATCAGTATTTGTGTGCATTTCCATCACATACAAGATGTCAAATCTAAATTTCCTACAATGAAGGGAAAAATCGACTGGCATTTAATTGCTGATGAAAATGATAGTAATTTTATAATCAACGACGACATGTTTTCAATCACTCACTCTTTATTATTCCTGCAAGCTTAGAAAGCTTTTCGGTATATATATATATATATATATATATATATATATATATATATATATATAATTTTGGAAACATTTGATGTAATTATTTGTTTGTTTCTTAATTCTTTTAAAGTTCGATCGATAAATAATATAACCGTGATGAAATTTTCTTCGGATGAAAATAGACGTAATCGTGACTACTGTGTTTCATTTTACACATTGACCTCATGGCAAGAATTACGAAATCTTTGCTGAATCTCCATACGTTGACAACCAGAGCGCATCTTTATATGAGTTTTGTCATTTCGATACAGCATCAACAGGCCTGTATCAAAATCAGATTTGGTCGTAACAACAATTATTTGTTAATAGTTAAGGTTCTAGTAGTGTGTAAGTGTTATAACTGTGAGTTGCTACTGCTGGCCCAGCCGTGGGTTCGACAGAACACAACCGTAACTGAACTCGTGTATTGACCGAATCAATGAATATCACAAAGTTTGAACAGTGAGCGAAAATGACAATGTGCACTCACGATCGATCTTGATTGGTGATTGATCGATAATTCGTTCACTGTCTATACAACACCTCCCCTTTTTCAAAAAAATTTAAACGTGTGACTGACGTCTTGGACTACGTAGGTTGACAGCTAAGCAGGTGATGTTTGGCCGGATTCTGGTTTTATAAACTAAGGGCCTCAGGTAACGCGTTGCTGGATGGTTGATGAGGCTGTTGGGTAGAGCCCCTGTTTTTATGAGGATTGCTCGTTGAAATATGTTTGATGGTTGTTTTGTGTATTTCGAATTTCCGATTCGTTGTCTGAGGTTTACTGCGTATGGGGCAGTTCTAATTTTCTTAAATATTGCTACTGGCATCCAGTATTTCCGATGGTGACTTATGTACGCTACATAAACCTGATCCTCACTGGAAAGTATTTTCCGTCTTGCACCACGGTGTTCGTTCACCTGAGGTTCGATTCTGTAATTATATTTGTGCTGTCCAGCAGTCAACAATTTTATGAATCGCCAGTAAGGAAAATTCGGAACAAAAGTTTTCACATGATTGATTACATAATATTTTTGGTTAAACTACTCAACATCCCCTTTCTGTCAAAATTCAGACATGACATCACGGGCTATGTTTCGTCATATTCTGTTACCAGTTAATTCTCTACTGATTCTCCTGCTATATTAAACAGAAGCTGCGGCTGATATTGAAGGCAGTGTATGTTGGGCTCTCATTCCTGATTCAGATTTATGCTTCACCGCACTCCGACAATATTCACTGAATTTTCATAACTTACTGTCGGGGTCGGACTGCAGCTTTCATTCAAATTCAGTTTGTAACTCATAATTCCTAAGGGACTGGAACTAATCTTCTGGAGTAGCATTTTCGGTGTGCATTTCCAATTTTAATGAATCGAATTCAACGTCATTTACTGGATGCGACTGAATTTCTTCGAAGTGATTCGATGAAATTTAAACTGATTCTTTCGAGCTCGAACTGTTGGTTAGATGTAATGCGACTTCCTCTATGAATTGCGGCTGAATGTTGAATAGTTCGTGTAGGAGGACCAGCGGTACTGACATTTTTTGACACGTAAATGAATTGTTTCGCACCCCATCGCCAATTGTTATAACTGTGATTTGCTTCTATTGGCCCAGACGTGGGATCGACAGAACACAACCGTAACTTCATTGACCGAATGAATCACAAAGTGAGCGAGTGAGTGAATATCACACAGTGAGTGAAAATCACGATTTAAACTCACGATCGATATTGATTTGTGAATAATCGATTTTTCGTTCACTGTCTACACAACAGTGAGCGCGGCACTGAACACT
>JACCGJ010001645.1:0-21706 GCA_013407085.1 Atriophallophorus winterbourni
TTAACGATCAATAATACTCAATCATTCATCATCATTCATTCAACAATAATCAATAATAATGTTATTCAAGTTCTGATTGTCATTCATTCATTCTGGTTGTTATTCAATACATACTGTGATTCGAGTGAGCGCGGTTGTTCTCACTTACATTCTTGGGCTGATTATTCAATTCAATACAATTCAATTCATTACAGTTTCAAAATGTTTTTCGAATATTTTTGTGTTATTTTATCATAAATATGGAGGGATTTAGTCTCAAGGGTAATGCTCCAGGAAGAGCACCTGCCACCGTTTGTCCAGCCCATGTTTGAACGCGATTACTGAAGTTGCCATGATTATTTCTGCGAGAAGTGAGTTTCACGCGTTCACTATACGGATGCTAAAGAAGTGAGTTGTGGATTCGAGCCTGGTGTGCTGTTTACTTAGCTTAAGACTGTGCCCTCGTGTACCAACCAAAGGAGAGAACCGAAAGAAGTCATCGAATTCCAGACAACTTAATCATTTGACAACCTTACAGGTCTCTATAAGATCCCCCCTACGTTGCCTCCTCCTAAGTGAGAAAAGTCCTAGTGTTAATAGACGATTTTCATAATTGGTGTATGCTAACCCCTCGATCATACAAGTGGACAGCTTCTGTACCTTTACTAGCTGCATGATATCCTTCTGGTAATACGGCTTCCAAGCCTGGATACAGTATTCTAAATGTGGCCTTACTATTGCCTTGTAGAGGAGCAATAGCACCTCAGCTTTTCTGCAAGTGAGGGCTGAACGTAGTCGAAAGCCATCAAATTCTGTTCACGTAAGGGTATTCCATAAGGTCACTATCATTATGGATAAGATACCCTTCACACCATATTTTTGATTGTTTTTGCTTCAAAAGAATCATAGCTTCACCTCCCGTTTTGGCATTCATCGTGAGTGTATTAAACATAGATAGCTCGTTATCGCAATGTCACAAGAATATCAGAATCTCGTCAACAAATCGTATCTGTTTGTCGATACCTGAGCAGGAAAAAGTTGAGTTTTGTTAAACGCTCTTCATAGCTGAACGATTTATTGGTGATAATGATAATTGTTGTACAGCTTTGCATTCGCTGTGTGGATTGCTGGGCGTCTATGATCAATCCAGCTCGGTTCTCATGGACTGTAAGTGGCTAATGAGTCAATCAAGCGTTGAGAACTTTTTTGGTGGAAAGTCGCAGAGGAGCATTTACCACCGACGAAATTTTTTCCAATTGTCCAATATTTGACAATCGCGATGACAAGAAATATTCCCGACTGTTATACTAGAAAAAACGCAATTTTATTCACCAGCACAGCAAAAGGTCAGTTAGAGAAAAATCCCGTATAAAAAGCTAGCATTCACTTTATTGAGGGATAACGGTTGTAATGTTGATTTAACTAATATTGGGTAGCAATTAGATGGCGTATTCTGGAAATATTTTACCCCAGTTCCGATCGGGACCCTGTTTGAAATTGGATAGGAAACTACGAAATATAAGTTTCTATGAAAGAAGGTTTGTTGAATTTACTACCCTGAGTTAGAAAAGTTGTTGGCTAAATACTAGCCGTCATCGCATCTTAGCTACTTCATGTGAATGACCGCGGGTGTCCAGGTCGGGCCTTAAAGTAAATAAGTCTTTTATTGGGAAATCACTTATTCAATTCAATTCAATTCAATTTTAATGGTCTAAAAAGCATATAGCTTTACAAAAAACCACAGAATAATATGACAACAACGAATAATATAACAAGCAAAAATGGGATTAGATTGCTTACTAAACAGTTCAAGAATCAAGTAAATATCCAAAGGGCAGAAATTGTTTTCGATTGGTGGGATAACAAATGTAGGTGTATGGTGTTAGGATGTATAGTTTTCTTCGATGAAAAGGTTTAGGGTCAAAAAGGCATCAAGGCTTCTCTTGAAAGTTTGCTGGTTTGGTGAGTTTACAACATTATCTGGCAGATTGTTCCAAGTAAAACAAACTCGCACGGCAAAAAATGTCGTCTGCAGTTAAGTTTCGAGTGAGGGACAGTTAGAGTAAATGTATGAGCTCTTGTATTTTGCGAGCTCCGTAGATTCAATAAGCATTGTAGAGGGTGATTTTTGTATTCAAAATAATGTAAACCAGAATCAAATTCCCTTGGAGCCGATGACGTGGATGATCAAATAAATTTAGCGTTTTGATTCGCTCATTGTATGGTTTCCGGCTGAGTTCAGTGACAAGTTTGGTAGCTCGATGATATATTCGTTGCAAAGTCGCAACATGTTTTTTAAGCCATGGCGACCATGCTTGAACCGCATATTCCATCGTGGGCCTGATATACGTATTTATAATACAGGGAATTGTCTGTTTTGAGAACCTACCGAAAATTCTCTTTAGGAGTGACAATTTCTGTGATGTTTTGCGATATACGTAGTTGCAGTGGCTCGACATCCCTAGGGTGTTGCTTATTAACACACCCAAGTCCCTTTGTTCCATGGTCCACAAGAGGCTGTGTGTTCCAAGAAAATACTGGTACTCCACATATTTGCCAATGTTTAACATGTGACACTTTTGGAAATTGAAAAATATGCGATTTTTTAGGGACCAAGCCTGGAGTTTGTCCAGATCCTTCTGGAGCAGTTCGCAGTCCTCCGACTTACTTATCTTAGACCAAACTTTTATATCGTCCGCGAACAGTACGATCTTGCATTTGATGAGAGCTGGTATGTCATTAGCATAAAGCGCGGAGGATTGGTCCGAGGACGGATCCCTGAGGCACTCCACTTGTCACGGCTACCGACTTCGATAGAGCACCTTCCACAGAGACTTGAACAAACCGATCAGTCAGGTAATTTTCTAACCATGCTAACAGACTGCCAGTGATACCACAACGTTCCAGCTTCTGCAAGAGAATACTGTGGTTTACACAGTCAAATGCTTTCGACATATCGAGGTAACATACATGGATAGTATCCCCAGCATCTACTGCTCGAGTCCAGTCGTCAAGGGTGAGGAGAAGGTTAGTAAGGCAGGAGTATCTCCTTCTAAAACCGTGTTGCGCTCCCGAAAATAGCTTATTTTCCTCAAGGTATTTGCTCAGTTTGTTTGCCACGATCTTTTCGAGTACCTTGGATACGGCGGACAACAAAGTAACAGGTGTGTAATTTGCGGGCTCCGAAAGCACCCCGCCTTTGAAAATGGGGAGATTATATCAGATTTCCATTCAGTCGGTATGACACTTTGCGACAACGATTCGCAGAATAACTGAGTTAGAGGTCCGCATAGAGATTGTGCACAATGCTTGAGTATATTCGGGGTAATTTTATCACAACCATGGGATTTTCTGGGATTCAACGATAGTAGAGTTCCCAGCACCTCTTCTTTGTTGATGGTTATTGTGTCCAAT
Organism: Atriophallophorus winterbourni; assembly: GCA_013407085.1. NCBI lineage: Eukaryota > Metazoa > Platyhelminthes > Trematoda > Plagiorchiida > Microphallidae > Atriophallophorus > Atriophallophorus winterbourni. The sequence continues at coordinate 3,394 of JACCGJ010001645.1, forward strand.
GGTAGAGGATGCATTACTTCTGGATCCATTTGTATATCCACGCTTTCCTTTGGACAAAATACTGTAGCATAATAATTTACCAAAGCATCCGCGGTGTCAGCTACATTTGTGGTCATTCCAGTGGGCGTTCGCAATGCCGAAACTCCTGGTTTCACTGAACACTGCTTGTTCACAATCTGGTAAAGAAGCTTGGGATTCCGTTCCATTTTAGGCATTATGACAGCTTGATACTGTATTTTGTATTTAGCAATAAGTTTAATGACCTGGTTTCTTAGTTTTCTAAAGGTCTCCCATGTGGCATCGGTGGTTAACCGGCGATGGTTTCTCCAAGCCATATTTCGCAGTTTAATCCATTTCCGAGTGCGACTGCGGATTTTAAATTCGAATGCCTTTCCACACTGTTTTGGTACGAATGCTAAGTTTGAGTTGATTTCCCGGTGTAGATTGGTCAAAATGCTACACCACTGCTCTTTTACTCCTATGTCTTCAATTTGCCAATCGTTAATCAAACTTAGGGCGTTTGATAATTTAGATAGGCATACCTTTCTGATGAATTTTGTTCTATCGTTTGTTCGCTCTGCTCGACATAGGTAGTCAAAACTTAAGACCAAATGGTCGCTTGAACCTAGCGGACAATCGTCAAGATAAGATCGAGCATTGAAGGCATATCTCTCCCTCTGTATCTTGTATTGCTTTCAACGTGATTATACAAGGGAATTTCGTCAAACGGCTGCTGGAAAATGGCAGCAGTGGAGGCCTGAGACATTTTGTTCGTCTTCAGCAAGTTAGGCAGATTGAAGTCACTCATGATCAAGATTCTGGTTTCGTGTGAATGAAATTAGTTTGATCTCAAGGTCGCGCATGGAGTGAATTTCTGAGGTTCCAAGTATCTTTCAATACAAGTCTTGTGGCTGAATATCGAATCAGATTCTTTCTCTGATTCAATTGAAATCTTTATTTTTTGCACCATATACGTGTCTGGGGATTTACTGAGAAGTATTTCCCGTGAAACCTTGTAAATTGTTTTCGCAATCTGCTGCTTCACTGCAGGCTACGTTACAATGACTTCTTCGCCGTGCTTCAAGTGCGCCAAGAAAGTTATTTCCTCATCCAAAGCCATGCAATGTTCAATATGCAGCCGCTTGGTTCACACCCGATGCTGTAAAATGGAGGACACCACTTATCAGGCGTTGAGGACCTACTATGAGCCGTACCTTCATTTCATCTGTGAAGTGTGCATCCCCCGTCTGCAAGCCTTGCAGTCCTCCCACTTACCAAATAAGGAAGATCTACGTATAAGCGGCTCCATGCTGGTTGATGATTTACAAGACACAAGTGTTCCGGCTGATAGTAAAACGCCTCCACTCGGTAGCACACCGAAAAAGAGCAAAGCTGTGTCATCCGGACGGCGATCGAAAACTAGAAGGAATAAAATTGTTGCACTGCTATCGAACGTGCAAGTGGAATCTGCCTCTTCAGACATTGCGGAACATGTGGTCACGTCTAATGAATTAGACCCTAATGCTAGCGCCACATATGCCTCTATAGCCGCATAAATAAAGATGCCGATACTGCAATCTGGTCCAATATTTCGAACAGAGTCAACAAATTGGTATGCCGATTACCACATCAGTTTTCTAATAGTGTGGTGAAGGAGAGTAAGATCTCACTTCCGAGCAGTAAAGCTGACAGTTCACCGGACGCACGCAAATGGTTCCTCATTATGGTGAATGCGCCGGAACCAGATGGAGAAACATTTGCTGCCAGAATTGAACAGGATAGCCAGTTTCTTCAATCAGTTTTCGGGAAAATGGTTGACCAAGGGGAGGCTGGTATCACAATTGTATCAGCGTTCCGACTTGGACGCCGAAATCTGGAGTGTCAAAAGCCCAGGGTTCTGAAAACAGTACTGGCTTCCGACGATCAGGCCCAAAAGATCCTAAAGCGCGTTCATCGACTGAAGGGTCAACCGTATAAAATATTACGAGATTTGTCGCCTGACGATAGAATCAAGATGAAGACTGCTACGATGGAGCTTAATGAAAGATTATCGGAGGGTGAGAAGGACCTTCGTATTGTGGATTTTCGCGTAGTAAAGAGGCCATCCAAAGTTCGCTGGAGGCCCATACGGATCGACCATCCAACTGCTCTCCATTAAAGTATTTCGAAGTGCTCTGTTTCAACGCGCGGAGTTTGAGAAACAAATTTTACGAAGTAAGCCATCATGTCTTGGCACTACAGCCAGATATCGTTGGAATAACGGAAACCTGGCTGACATTCGACATTACTGATGCAGAGTTATTCATTCCGAATTACCGCCTACTCAGAAGTGATCGAATTGGATCTCGACATGGTGGTGGGGTGGCGATATACGTCAAAGAACATTTACCCGTGAGGTTGTTGATCGTTTCCGAGATTATGCTGGTTTGGCTGAAAGCATTTGGTGTCAGATCAAGTCCAGTAATGGATCAGCAATGATCGGTGTCATCTACCGTTCACCTTGCGCTCGTATCATGGCATTATTTGACCAGCTCCGCCGCCATGGGAGGAGGAACGATTGTACGATACTCGGTGACCTGAATGCTCCGGATATCAACTGGTTGGACCTCGTTACAAATGGGGATGAGTACCAACGGGAGTTTCTAAATCTGATTCTGGATTTGAACCTCGTGCAGCACGTTCTCGTTCCTACTCGCTGTGGAAATGGCCAGACTCCGTCTACTCTTGATCTGGTCTTGTCACCCAGAGAGTCAGATGTGGTTGACTTATCCGTGGAACAGCCCATCGATACAAGCGACCATTGTGCTATTCGGTTCAAATGGACTCGGGGTAAACCGGCCCAGCCGTCGCGGCTTCCACGGAGAAACTTCTGGAACATGGACTTGAAATTGTTGGTTGAACAAGCAGCCTCAATTGACTGGACGTTACCCGTTGATTCCACTATTGATGACTGTTGGAAATGGTTTCTGAATAATATCCGTCGCTTAGAGGATGTTGCTCCATTAACCAGAGATCGTCCCGGCTCCCGTGGCCCTCCTTGGTTTGATAGAGAACTTCGTACCTGCCTGCGGCAAAGAAAGCGTCTTTGGATTAAATTCAGAACGAGCCGATCGGACGCCCATTACGAAGAATATCGGGCTGTACGGAATCTTTGCTCAAAATTGAAGAAGGATAAAAGAAGTCGATTCGAGCTTCAATTAGCAAATTCTTCAAAATATAATCCTAAACGATTATTTGCGTACATTCGGCGACGGGTCAAATCATCGAACCCCGTACCTTCTCTCAAAAATTTGGAACGGGAGGTTATAGAGACTGACACTGGGAAAGCTGAGGTGTTTGCATCGCAATACCAATCAGTTTACGCAATAGAGCCTACCATATCCTGCAAACAAATATCGCCGACGGAAGTAATGCCAATTTTGAGATCACGGCTGACATGGTGCGAATCCTCATCGAACATCTAAAGGTACAGACATCTCCAGGTCCTGATGGTATTCACCCTGCCATATTAAAACCTTTATCAAGGATCATCAGTTCACCTTTAGCCGCTTTATTCCAAATTTCAATCAATTCGGGACGTCTACCAGAGGATTGGAAAATGGGTATAGTAAAGCCGATGTTCAAAGGTGGGAGTTTATCAGATCCTGTAAATTACCGTCCTGTTACACTTACGTCTGTCGTAGGCAAATTGCTGGAACGGATTGTAAAGGATAAGATAGAACAGTATTTGCGCAAGACCCATCAATGCTCGAATGCCCAACACGGCTTCACGGAAGGCCGCTCGTGTATCTCCAATCTACTGACCGCCCGAGAACATTGGTGCAGAAGCCTTGACGCTGGTGTGCCAGTTGATGTAGTCTTCATCGACTTTAGTAAAGCATTCGACCGTGTTCCACATCAGAGGCTTCTTTGGAAACTAAGAATGTCTGGTATAGAGGCTTCTTTGCTTGCTTGGATTGAGGATTTTCTTATCGGAAGGCGAAGCCTCGTTGAAGTCAATGGGGCCAGATCTGCATCCTTTATCCCCACTTCTGGTGTACCGCAAGGATCCGTTCTGGGGCCAACCTTGTTCAAACTCTATGTGAGTGACCTTCCCGGTATTCTAAACAGTGGTTGTCTCTTATTTGCAGATGATATGAAGGTTTGGGCCTCTGTCACGACTGCCGCCGACGCTTCCCACCTGCAAAATGATTTGAATGAACTTCGGAATTGAACTGACGGATGGATTGTTACGTTCTTGATATGGAGCTAATAATGCACCGGATATGCTTTCCACAATATTGCCCAACCGACTATTGAGAGAGAAGACCAAAGCTTCAGAGAAGTTCGTATGGGAGCTCACTTCCAATAATAACAAACATGGTTTACTCATCCATATATATAGGCTGAGAATGTAAAAGGAAATGATCTTGGAAAATAGCACATTAAAACCGTGTCAAGGACTCGATGGACCAATCAGAATAAAGGGCGAATATGATCAAATTATGAACGTTATGATCAAATTATAATCATGTTTTTCGCGCCAAATAATTCAAATCTATGTTGACATAGTGTCAATATAGAGTCGTAATATCTTCAAAGATATTGAGTTTTTAGGGAAAATAAACGTCTTTTCCCATTACCTCCCTTTTTAAAAGTGACTCAGTACCGACAGAGCTTGGGTTTCACTTGAAGTGGTACGACAGTCTTGCGTCTTCGGTTAGTCCATCGTCGGGGTTCTAGTGCGCGATCGGGAGCGATAATGTCAGGTGGTATTTCAACCGGAGATGGGAGCTGGAAGGTATCCAATAGAAGATCCAACGGAAGATTCACTGGTTCCGCAGGTTCTAACTCCGACTGTCCTTCTCTTGGTCTCAATTGATTGAGATGGCGTATCCAAATGTCGTTTCCAACTTGGATATCGAACATGACGCTTCCTATCCGACATACAACCTTGCCCTCGATCCATGGGTTTCTTCGTTGTCGATAATCACGAGCATAGACGCTGGATCCCACTTTGAAGCTCCTTTGACTAAGATGCTGATGAACCTGAGGTTGCTGTGGCTTCGGGACCATTGCGTTATTGACTGTACGAAGTTTTCTACCCATTAGTGCCTCTGCTGGCGTTTGACTATTCATCAGGGATTCGTGTGGGGTCGTCCGGTAGACTAACAGGAATCGTTGCAAGTTGTCGACGGTAGTCCCCTCCCCTCGGAACTTGAGCATTGCTCTTTTGAATGTGTCGACAAACCTCTCCGCTTGTCCGTTCGATTGGGGCTGGTAGATCGGAGTCCGGATATGCTCAATTGCATTCTTCTTGCAGAATTCGGCAAAATGAGCTGATGTGAATTGGGATCCATTATCTGAGACAATGGTGTCGGGAACTCCGTGTTGGCGGAATATCGAAGTGAGTGCTCCGATTGTGGTCGAACTTGTGGCAGGAGAGAGCGGGACGATTTCTGGCCATTTTGAATAAGCGTCTACCAAGACTAAGTAGGTGGTTCCGTTGAGTGGGCCGGCGAAGTCAATGTGGATACGCGACCATGCTTTGTCAGGTCGAGGCCACGGAACCGGTGTTGCGTGAGCAAGAAGTTTTGCCGCTTGTTGACAATTGGTACAGAGCCTGACAAACTCGGTGATGTCAGCGTCCATTCCTGGCCAGTAGGCGAAACTTCGAGCGATTGCTTTCATCCGATTGAGCCCCGGATGTCCAGCATGAAATTGACGTATTACCCGTTGACGCAAAGCAGCGGGAATAACGACTCGAGCACCAAACATGAGACAGTCATCCACGATTGATAAGGATTCCCGTCTTTGGAACAGTTGATTGTCATTCAGTTGTGGTGCTAACCTAGGCCATCCAGATTGAACATACCTGATAGCTTCTGAGAGAACATCGTCGTCGTTCAGTGTCCTCTTGATATCTGCGACCGTCACGGGAAGGTTTCGGACTGCTGTGGTTAACTGATCACGTACATACTGCTCAGTAGATATAGCTGCAATCCTGTCAGAAGGTGCACTGCTGCACTGGATTTGGTTGCACACAGTATTGATTGGCTGATCTGATGAAAACCTCTGCTGGTTTTGCTGCGGCTTTGAAAAGGGCCTCGAAAACTTTGGTTTCGACGAAAATTGTTGTTTCGTTCTGGATCTGCAGAATCCTTCTTTGTGGCCTGTGACGTTGCACTGACTGCAACGGTGTTGTTTGAAGGGACAATATCGGGCGTAGTGCCAGGCTCCGCAATGCCAACATGAAGACGGTGGCTTCTTTGCGCTGGAATCTTGTGGCGAATGCCAATTGCTTTGCTGAACGGCATGGACGGTGTCGGTGCCATGATTCCCATGTTGAATCATTGCCGAATCTTCTTGGAGACGGACCAGTCGTAGATATTTATCACCAATGGCTTGGAGAGTGAATGAGGGTTCTTGCTCAAGTTTGTTGAGCAGTCGCGTTCGAATATCAGCGAAACGCGGAGATACCAGGCTACATATGAATATCAAGGACTTGAACTGGTTGTCTGTGAGGGACCGCAACTTGAAGCGTTCACATTCGCGATTGACAATGCCCATGTGCGTCAGGAAGTCGTCAGTGTCGTTCATTTTCAGCTTGAGGCACCTGTAACGAGTGTTGAAGAGAGATACCTGCTCACCGAAAAGTTCAATCAGTGACTTGATCGTCTCATCAAAAGTTCTATCCCGAGGATTCTTGGGTAGGATCAGGTTACAGTACTTATCCAGCTCTGCTGGGCCAAGTTTACGTAGCAGCAACCGGACTTTCCATGCATCATCTTGGGCTGAAAAATCAACACGAGAAAGATCTTCATAACGCCTGAACCAAGTTTCAAATGTGACGTTAGCTTCCGGATCATAAGAGAATTCTGCGATGCTGTTCGCAATTCCGTCAACGGAGGGTGGAATAGCACGAGGTTCTGTGATTGGTACTTGCTTCTGCAGAAGAAGTTCCATTATCATCATTTGTCGCTCCAAAAGAATTTCTATCTTGGATTGTTCCATGATTTCGTAACTTGAATAAACCCGTCGCCAAACTGTTACGTTCTTGATATGGAGCTAATAATGCACCGGATATGCTTTCCACAATATTGCCCAACCGACTATTGAGAGAGAAGACCAAAACTTCAGAGAAGTTCGTATGGGAGCTCACTTCCAATAATAACAAACATGGTTTACTCATCCATATATATAGGCTGAGAATGTAAAAGGAAATGACCTTGGAAAATAGCACATTAAAAACGTGTAAAGGACTCGATGGACCAATCAGAATAAAGGGCGAATATGATCAAATTCTAATCGTTTTTCGCGCCAAATAATTCAAATCTATGTTGACATAGTGTCAATATAGAGTGGTAATATCTTCAAAGATATTGAGTTTTTAGGGAAAATAAACGTCTTTTCCCATTATGGATGCTCCCGATTAATGAAAAGAAGTGTGCTATCATGCACATCGGGAGCAACAACATGCGACATGCATATCATTTGGAGGGCCATGGTCTCAGGATAGTTGATGTAGAGCGAGATTTAGGGGTGATGGTAACTTCATCCCTCAAAACTGCGGAGGATACTGCCAGAAAGGTCGGTTCTGCATATTGGACGGTGAACTTCCCGCTATCCTGCGCGATTCGCCTACTCTTCCAGCTCAGTAACTTCTCGTGAGGAATCTACGCTGAGATAGCAGAGACCCGGGAGGTGAAGCGGCTCTCACGGACTGTAGTCCTACTGCCGTCTATTCAGAAGAAGAGGTCTGTTCAGAGCTTGATTCGTTGTGTTATGCGTAGTGTCCTTGGCTTTTGAGCTTTAGAGCATGGCCACGGGCTATGGAGCCATTGAACCATTGAACCACGGGCTATGGAGCCTGCCACGAGAGGTTAAACCTAGTGCAGTTTGTCACCATAGGCTCCTAGTAATATGCAACGAGTTATCAGCATGTCGTAGCGCACACCGAATACTAAGCGACATAAGGTTGATGCGTTGAACTCTCTCCACACAGGGAATTAATTTCAATCGTTTTACTTTTGTAGTCGCCCGCCGTTGCACTTATCTCGTCATGTTTTCCATTAGTTTGTTGAAAGGTTGCTTTTAAACCATATTTCAAAACTAGTCTCACGTATATGGAATAAAGAATAAGAAACTTTTCTCTTATAATCACCGAGAAAGACCGACTAATAACCCACCATGTGCGGTTTGCGGCACCAGCTGTCCTTGGATTTAAGCCATCACAATTGTACCCATGTCATCTGTCTAGGCCTGGGCAACCTGACAGTATCTTAGCCCACGTGCAGTCTCTGACTGTACGGCACTTTGTCGTACATGCTTGTGCTTTCATACATACATACATACATGCACACATGTCACGTTCAATATTAACCCATTTCAGTTGATGATCCCCTAGGAAGTATGTCCCCTCAGCCGTACTTGGCCGCAAAAGCATCACTGCGCATTTCTCCTTGTTGACAGGAAGCTTCCACTTTACCATCCAATCAAGCAATTCGTCTAATTCTTTTTGGAAAATCGTACTGTCAGCAGGAGAGCTTATAGTATCCCAAACTTTGAGGTCATCGGCAAAAAGTAGACAATGAAGATTTAGGGAGTCAGCATCGTCATTGACATATACTTTGTAAAGTAACGGATGGACAGCAGATCCATAAGGAACACCGGAATTTGAACTTGCAATCAGCGACTTAATTCCGTTAACCTAGATCTGTGTATAATGGTCAGTAAAGAAATCTTCGATCCAATTTAGAACATGATCCTTTACACCAAGAGCACGGAGTTTGCGCAATAGACGTTGGCATGAGACACGGTCAAAAGCCTTACCTAAATCAATAAAGACTGACTATCGGGTGGCACAGATCAAGTTCAGCACATCAGTGCTCGTGAGCAGTGACGAGATTGAATGCGCATGATCGTCTTTGCCTAAAACCATGCTGAGCAGATGTTAACTGACTGGTTGTAGAGAGAAAATCTTCTAGATGTTTTTTCGGCTGTTGTTCCATAGTTTTCCCAACTACCAAAGTGAGGGTAGTTATCCGGATCACTGGTCTCACCGCCCTTGTACATTAGTTTGACAATGCAATACTTCCAATCTTGTGGTTACATTTCACACCTTAGGGATAAACGAAAGATTAGCGCCAGTGGGTCGTGCATAATAACTGCCAATGCCTCCAGAAGCATCGGGTATATCACATCAGGACCAGGTTCCGCGTGTACATCAAGCCGTTCAAGTAAATACTGCACCATCTCTGGCGATATCAGCATGTCGGGTATTTCAGCGCTGCTCTCACTAATCAGTGGAACTGGAAATGTCTCCTCCAAATCAATTTGGGATGATTTTAGCCACACAAGACGTGGCAATACTGCAGGCTTGCACATTCATGCGCACTTGGTACTTGATACCGATGTAATACTGTCCATGATGATGGCCAGGAGTTACCGATGTAACTATCAGAATCGCTGCAGCTCAGAAGGTTAGCAATCTCGGCATCACTATTACAATAAACATTAATTCGTCTGTTCGGGTGCTGAATCCCAGAGGAAATTGTTCAACCTGCGCTCAGCGTTGTCATACCGAAAACCTTCTATCTTCATTCCCATATGCACGGTTGTCGTGCGACCTCACTTATTATACTGTATTTAATTCTGGACAACGTACTTAAAAATATGAATTGCATTGAAAGGATCGAGGGCCTCACGATTAGGATGGCTGAGGGTCAAAAAGGTAAAACCTATGCGTCAGGGTTCAATGACCCCAATCTAGTCTCAATGAAAAGTCGAAGGCTGCGAGGCGACATGATACAATTCTTTAGGATTCCTAAGGGTTTCACGGGATATGATACTATTGAGGCTTGCAAGCAAACCAACGACAAGGGGCCAAGCAAAACTCACGAAAGCTAAGCCCAGGCTGCTTTTACGTGAGCACTTTCAGCAGCCGTGTGGTCAGCCACTGAAATAGGCTTCTAGATTGCAAAGAATATCTTCCAAACGTGTTAACCTTTAAGAGTGAATTAGAAAACTTATTCTTAAATATCAAGAAAAAATATGTTCGAAAAAATCGTGTTTTTGTCCACGCATTTTTTATATTGTTCCATCAATCGACGACCTCCCCTTGCTCGTGCAAAAAAGACTACTTTATTTTCGAGGTATCCGGAAACATACTACCCGATTAATAAATTTCGCACTGCCGACTGCTCAACCGAATACCGTCAAAGGAATTCTAGACCTACTCATGAGCTTGTCCACCTTTCGTCTATGAAAAGGAAAATCACTACAGTGGGCAGATAATAAATGTTGATTGTTTGGGGGCCTGTCGAATCATGAAAATATGATCGACGCATCCTGTACCGTGGACGAAATCCTACTTTACGAATTTGCGTTTCATTGTGTATGGTATATACCTATGTCTGCATGAAATTACAAGCCTGATCCAGGCAAAATGTTGCACACTCATTGAATTCACGTAGGCTAAGATACTGAGCTGGAGTAATGGCATCTGATCTCTGCACGCCACAAGATTTTACTGAGTTTGTCTTATATATTTGTTTCTGTTATTAGGGCTAGAATTATTCGAGGCACATGTGTCTACTAAGAAAAAAACAGTGCATACTGTGAGGCTGTGTTGACCATAATCTTACTCTTCAGCAAATTTTCGAATTGCGGCATCATCATCATCATGAAGCACACGTGTGAAACCAAACAAAGTGCCAAGCAATATGAAGCAGGATAAGCAGATAAGAAAGCGCGTGGAAAAGGGAAAGCAGGCAAGCGGAATACGCAAATGCACAAAAAAGCAGCTTGTTTTTCTAGTTTTACTGCATTCGATTTTTTTTGTTTTTATGTAAAATAATACCGGATAAAAAATTATGACATACATAATAAAATACACTGGCGCCACTGACTTCGGTTTGTAGCCATATCGCGTAAGGTTTCCAGCCAACTATTAGGTGGAGCTTTTGGACCCCACCCAGGCAAACGAATACGCCCAACTGAGCCTAGCGCTACGGTGAGTTTCTTCATCCCAACGCGCTGCATCATGGACTGGCCACCCGATCTTTTCTCCCAGCTTCTGTCAGGCTCTGCGAATAAAGCGCGGTACAATAAACGGTGTGTAGGCATTCTTAAAACATATCCCAACCATCGCAAGCGAGCAAGGATCAACATTTCTCTCAGTCCGTGGCCACCTGGTCCTAACACCCGCTTGTAACACGATGCTGCCACCGAATGCAAGCAATCCTAAGCAGGCAACGGGTGTCAAAACAGAAAGCGGACGGACATCTTCCGCTCGGATAGACCAGGTTTCGCAGCCATATAGTAGTGTCGCACGCACCACTGCGTTGTATATTCGGCCTTTAGTATGGATTGAAACATCGCGTTGACACCACAGGTGGCGAAGGTTAGCAAACGCTGCACCGGCTTTGCGAACACGATGTGAGATCTCGTCCTCGACACAACCGCCAGCGGAGATAAAACTGCCAAGGTAAACAAAGCTGTCGACCAATTCAAGATTGACATCGCACACAGTTAGGTTTGGAAAAGAGCCGCTCCAATCCTGGGTAAGTGTTTTACACTTGTTAGGCGCAAAGCACATGCCATACCTTGAAGCTTCAAGTGCCAGGCTGTCCGGGGCTTGTTGCATTATATGAGGGTCATCTCCCAGAAGTGCGATGTCATCCGCATACTCTAGATCGGTAGCTCTCTCACCCGGCAGAAGTTCAACATCTGCGCCCACCAGACCAGCTAAAGCTTTTTTCATGACATCGTCGATCGCGAAGTTAAAAAGGAACGGCGAGATACGGCAACCTTGCCGCACTCCTATGGAGATATTAAACACGGACGACAATTGTACTTACGCTGGAACCCTGCCTGAAGTTTGGCAATATAATGCTTTCAAGATCCAAACATACTTCTCGGGCACTCCATGTCTCAGCAGACAGTTCCAAAGACTTTCGCGATCGATTGAATCGAATGCCGCTCGGATGTCAAGGAATACCACGATAGTTGGCCTACGTTGCTCCAATACCTGATGGAGTGTGCAGATTTGATTTATACACCCTCGAGCGGCACGAAACCCATGTTGTTCATCACGGGTTTTCTCTTCCTGTTTGGTGCTCAACCAGTGAAGCAGGATGGAGGCCAGTATTTTGGGAGCTACTGAAATGGTGCTGATACCTCGATGATTTTCACAGCAATCTCGCCGTCCCATTTTGAAAATCAGAGCACTTAACGATTCTCTAAAGGATCGGAACGCGTTTCTCATCCCATATTTTAGCGAACAGCACTCAAAGTTAGCAAACTAGAGCGAAACCGCCATCCCCAAATAATGACAGTACCAAGGCATCAGCACCTGATGCCCGATGGCGCTTAAGGCTCTGGAGTACATTGTAAATCTCTGGTTGAGTGGGAGCCTCTAGAGAAATCGACCATGGGGTACAGTGTTCCGTATCCTCGAAATTAGCGGGTGCAGAATGCCAGTTAAACTGTTCTGCCTATCTCTCCATGCGCCTGTGTATGTTAAAAACTGGCAAAACATCTGCTTCACTTATCAGCTCACTGATGCCCGGTCGCCCGCTTCCAGTAGTTCTGATGAGCTGGAACAATTTTCTGAAATTGCCTACAGCTGCCGCAGATTCCATTTCCATTGCCTTAGAACTCCACCAACTTTCCCTATCGGTTCTCAAACTGGCAACCAGTTTACGTTTAATAAGCCTTCGTGACGCATCATGTATGCTATCGGCAGAAAACAACCGACGTTGGTCCATTAATTGGAGAAAGTTCGCAGAAACCCAGTGTTGAGCTACACATGAAGTCAGCCCACAACTATCCAACGCGGCTGTTTCAAACTTACTTACTTTTACTTTGTGCGACTATCTCCTCCTGGAGGATGAGTCGGCTTCAAAGAAGATTCTTGGGAATTTGGGTACAAAGCGGCGTCCCCAGCACCACACGGCGTTTGTTCGAGTCAGCTTCTCTAGCCTTTGCACAACCAAATGCGACCTGCAAGGCAGCAGGGAGTTGCCAGAAAGAAGTGGTCTACCAGACTCTGTTCCAGGTTTTTCCTCAGGATTTTCTCCCGAAGCCTTTCCCGCGATCGGGTATCCCACAAGGCAGCGGAGGTTTAAAATCAGGGTTTTCCTTCACTTAGATAAAATGCCCTCCCAGGCTAACGAGCTATATCTGCCCGAAGCAAACTGGTTTTCAGGCGCCAGTCACTCGCCCTCGCCCCTTCTCCTGTTGGTAGAAGCAGTTCCGCCGGACTCGGAGAGCCACTCGTGCAGGCCAGAAGCTGGACTTGGTTGTCAGAGGCTATTTGAGACGCATGCCATATGGGAGCATTTTATGAACAGTGGGAGCTTATCCCCACTGCCACCCCCGGCTATGACAACCTTTGGCTGTTTCAAAGGAGGTTTGAATCCCACTCCATTGTTCATCGATACTATTTTGGGGAACTGTAGAAAGATGCAAACTCAAATTGGCGTGAAACCCTCGAAGAACCGGTAGATCATTAAGCCTGGCAACATTCAACCGCCTTGCAACATTTCTACGTTTCCCACCAAAACGCACCGAGCTTAGCACAGACTAACGCATGATGGGACTCTTGACAGGTGCCCCAGTATGAACTGCAATCTTGCACGCTCTCTCACCACGAGTAGCTGATAGCAATATAGTCCATTTGTGTGAACAAGGCCGCCAATGGAGATCTCCAGGTGGAGCATTGACGCTTCGAATGGCGGAAGTCAGTGCTGGCAAGGTAGATTTTGTGCTCTGAGCACAAGCTAAGCAATCTTTCGCCGTTGTCATTACGATGACAATCGAGACCAAACCTTCCACCCACGAAATGCTCGTTTAAAGATAGGGCCTACACGTGCACTCATGTCTCCAGCTAGGACAACGATGTCACTCCTCGATGCAAGTCTAATGAGTTCTTGTAATCTTCCGTAAAACTCTTCATTGTCAAGTTCACAGTTACAATTAGTCGGTGCATAGGCAGCAACCACAAACAGGTTGCGGGATGATTGCGAAATCGGCCTTTTTTGCACGAAACCTGTAGTCTTGCAGCACAAAGGCGACTGTCGACTGGGATCCAGTCTAACAATGCGACCTCAGCTCGCTTACTCAAGACGATTCCGACACCAGCTTGACGGGATACCATGGCATCGTCATCAGTGGGCGGGCGTAGATAGTGTGACTTGCGTAAGTTCGAAGGGCTAGACAATCGCGTAACTGATCTAGAGTTATGCATACGTGTTTCCGACAAACAACACACATCGACATCGAGGCTATCAAGTGTGCGAGCCAAGGCTGCTTGCTGTCCGATGCTAGCTAAAGTCCATACATTAAAAGCCGCTAATTTGAATGGTACGCGCGGGTGGAAGAACGCTCTGTAGGCATTCGAAGCAGGCAAAATATTCGAAGTGGCTGAATTAGGAAAACTCGATAAATAAGCTCCACTTCTGTCAGGGATACCCAAAGAACCACAAAACGGAAAACAGTTATTAATAAAGTTTCCATGCAGTGTGAGATCATTTAAAGCATTTTGAGTGGGAAGCACGGGATCTGTCATTTTTATCTTTATTTCCATAATTGCTTGTGGGTGTGATACTATCCGGTTGCCCAGGCCGAAGTAGTGTGTTGGCTTAGAGGCCCCACCCGGAGCCTTTGGCTAAATAGCCTGAACCACAAGGCAGTGGGTTAAGACTGAGTTTGTCTGACCTCTATCCATCGACCTTCCTGGTATGAGTAGCTCTGCTGGCACCAAAAGGCACCACCCAGTATAGCTCAATGGGTCATGAAGGTACACAAACCATCACACCGCGTTAAGGTCCAGTCTCAGCGCGACAGTGGGTCGAGACTGTTCGTCTGACCTCTATCTACCGACCTTTCTGGTATGTGTGGTTCTGCTTGTAGTCAAAACACAACCAAATAGAGTACAATAGGTCAAAATGAATGAATGAATGAAAGCACAAGCCAATCCAGGCAAAGTGCCGCGCAGTCAGAGACTACACATGGGCTAAGATACTGTCAGTTTTCCCTGATGTGAGAGACAATAGAATAGAAATGGTAGTGAGACTCCAGCGTGTTTAAGCATGCAGCTCACTACCGGTGGCCAATCAATTTAATACGATGCAATCCGCACAGCACAAAAGTGCTGCTCGATTGCACATCCGTGCTCCATAGGTCAAGGAGGTGCACAAACCAGCTCACCTACTTAAAGTTTCGTCTTGGGGCAATGCTCATTGCCGAGATACCATTTCTCACCGTTTCACAGTACAGCGAGTCTCGAGGGGGACTTAGCACTTATACATTGATGTTTGCGCTTTGTTTATGTCAATTATCACTTTTCAATTGAAGGCTTTTACCCGTTAACATTTTTCGTTCTACCAATAATTTCATCGATTGTTTGTGGGCCTGCCTTTTCTGTCGTATAGTGACTGTTAACCGCTCTATATTTTAGCTTGTCCCAGAAATCGTTGCATGATACATATTCTACTGGAGTTCTGATTCGGAATTATCATTGCACGTGGATGTAACCGTAATACTCGCAGCCTGACAGTTCGTGAGTTCGATCCTACTTTCTAATAACTCATTTTCATTTCCTATCCACTACAACTTGCACAATTATGTACTAAATAATGCCTTCATATCGACCAAGTAAGCCGTGCCCATAAAATCGAGAATGATAGCTATTGTCGGCTCCTTATAAGTGTGCTTTGTTCTAAGACTTGTCGCACAATAAAAATGTGATCAACATGGGTGAGTCTTACTGACCATTAACCGTATGCAAGTAAAGGGAACGAAGGAAGGTTGAGGCAAGAATTCGAATAATGGTGAAAGCACTGCTTATTCCGTGGTTTTAGATCATGTAGTTTTCATACCCATTTTAATGCTCGTATTAAATGAAAAGCCTGATTCGGGTAAACTACATCATCATCATTGACAACAAACGGTAACAAATACCAAGTGATTAACTGGCATACAGTAATTTTTTTAAAGATATGGGAAAGGGTGGGACCTAAAAAGCTGCTGAATCTATAAAAGATTAGACACAGGCACATTGGGATGAAATACCTGCACCTTGAATCAAACACATTCAAGCAGACAAGATTAATCAATTACTCCAAGAAGATGTTTACTACAAGACCGCCACTAAGCACGATTTTGAGCTATATCACTAAAGGTAAGAAGCCACTGTAAATTTTGATCTCGTGGACCCCAAACTGTAAGACGTGTTTCACCTATCTTATTCAGCCTGAGCCAAGTCTGAGGCTGGACACCCTTACAACGATGCCATTCAGAGCTGGGAGTGGCAAACAAACCCGCGTTAAAAAACGTTGATTTCTCATTTGCAATACGTGGCCTAACCAGCGAAGTCTGTGTACGCTAACTTGTTTTTCGACGTCTACGTCTTTACCAAAGATTATATTAGGGATAGTTGCGTTACATATCCGATCGTGCCAAATAACTCCAGCGATGGTGCGGAGACGGCGTCTGTCAAAGTCCTGCAGACCTCTTATTGCTTCTTTTCTCAGTGTCTAGGTTTCACATCCGTACAGTAAAACCGCACCTATTGTAGCCTTATACACTACCATTGAGCTTTAGAGACAAACCTGTTTAACGCCACAGATGACCTAAGTTACGACAAACTACCGTAGCTCTGGAAATGCCAGCAGAAATCTTATTTAAACTCGTTGCTACTACTACTCGAATGGGTGAAACAGTCTACAGTTGCAAGTTCCTCATTATTGAGGCTTAGCACTGTTTCGATCGGGTCCATTTCCAATAACAGAACTTTGCACTTGAAAGGTGCAAAGCTCATACCGAAGGTAAACTGCCACACTGTCACAGTCCGCACGTGGGCTGAAATACTGTTAGGTTGCTCAGGCTTAGACAGACATGAGAAAGAAAAATGGCAGTGAAACTCCAGTGTATTTCCGCGAAGGAAAATATCACTTCGTAGGATTACACTGCTTTCCTCTAGCTATATGTGGGACTAGTCTATCAGGTCCAGCTGACCTAAATTACCATATTGAACTAGTGTGGTACCAGTTTGTGATTAGCCGTCGGAATTTTCATTAGTAAACTATCATTCGTTTCACTAAAATACTCGTTATTAAAATATTATAATTATTATTATTCTTAAAAATATTTTGAATTGCTCATTCTCTATTCTCTGTTAGTCACAAATCACAAAGGTGTCACGAAAAAGTATGTATGAAATCACAAGCCTCCTCCTGGCAAAGTGCCGCACAGTCATAGAGTAAATGTGGGCTAAGATACCGTCAGGTTACCCTAGACAAGGCATATATCAGATAGAAAGGTCCTACGATATAAATACAGAAGATGGTTAAAACCTAGAAAGCCTGCCTTTGTTTTTTCTACTTGTATTGTTGTGTCTAGTTATTTATCAGTGGCCAATAGTGTATAAAGGTTTTCAGTGTTAAGTGTTTTGAGTAATTATTATTTCGTTTCAATTTGGTAAACTATAACATTATTGGTCACTGAGCTGTTTTTATTTTTTCAAGATAGATAAAACATAATTAGAAGTTTCGCTCGAGCAACAGATACAGTTGATGGAATTATTGGTTCAATGTAAAATTGCAGGTATTCTAAAGAGCAACAATGTTCCGCCCTCCGTCGAAGGTATCGCTAACAGTATCTAAGAGTTCAATTTAGGTGCTCAGGCTAATGCCACGTTGAAGTGGTGGTTCTGTATGTATGAGGGTCTGTTCTTAGAAGAGATTCCGACTCCAACTTCCTAAGCCTGGTCGCTGTGAACTCAATAGGTAGTGTAACTTTATCTTACCACGAATACCGTATGATCATTCATTCGGACAGTCAGTGGAGACACTGAAGCAGCTAGTTGGAGACTGATCTTCACGCTTCTAGTTCAATGGTAAAATCTACGAACACTTTCGAGGAACACCAATGAGATAACCGATTTCTAGCCTAATTTCTGAAGCAGTCATGTAACGTTTGGAACGGCCCGCTCTACCGATATTACGGCCAAATTTATGGATCCACTGTGTGGATGACAAATGTGATCATGAAAATAAATGAACTGGACGAATCGCATCAACTGACCAAAGTAATGTGTTGCTCACATCCCCATCCCTTACACACCACTACCGGTTTCTGGCTGTTTGCCCGCGTCAGGTGGAGACAGTAAGATCAGGTTCAGTGAGCCTTGAAACAGTGGATTAAAGGTAAACAAGATTATACTTGTATGCCAACTGTTATATAGGGTTTCGTACAACGAACCACGATTTTTCAGACACAGAATCACAAAGTGATTCTTGGTCAAAGCACTCAAGGCGCTTGTGGATGA
>JACCGJ010001646.1:0-10490 GCA_013407085.1 Atriophallophorus winterbourni
CCGAACAAATTAGCTGAGCTAACCGAGATATGTTCGCGCTACTCACCTGACCTTATCGCCATTACAGAAACATGGTATTCTTCCCAATTGATTGAATCGGAGATATCAATTCGAAATATGAATTTGATAAGGAACGATCGAGAGAGAAGCGGTGGTGGTGTTGCTCTTTATTACCATAATAGAATCCAGTGCCATCCAATAGACAAGACAGAATTCACGCTCGAGGATACAATTTGGTGCAATTTAACACTGATGTCTGGTGAAGTCTGCATTATTGGTGTGGTCTACTGGTCCCCTTCATGCACGGAATCGTACAACGAAAGGTTGATCCAAGTGCTTCATCGCTTGACTCGCACACAGCAAGCAACGACACTTATTATGGGTGACTTTAATCTGTCCACCCTTTATCTCAGGGACGATCACTCTCCACAAACGCTAGAATACCGATTCAGAGAGGTACTAGATTCAGTCCCGTTATACAACCATGTTCACGAATGCACCCGGAGGAGAGGTTCTGACCGCCCCTCTGTCTTGGATTTGGTGTTAACATCGGAGGAACAATCTATCGAAGCGATCGAATTCCATGCTCCACTGGGTCTTAGCGACCATTCAGTGCTTGTGTTCGACTATGTTTGCAGTACTCAGCAATCGCTTACTCCGAATGGGGTGGTTCGACGGGTAGATAAATTGGCGCTGAGTAAATCGCTCATGCAGATTCCGCATTTTCAGACGGACAATATAACCGCTGACTCGCAATATAACGAGCTTGTAGGTTTTCTGAAAATGAAGATAGACGAGAATTCGCAGATCGTTCAGAAAAGGTGCGTCGATGAACTTTGTTTTGTTGTCCGCAGCAGAACAAAAAAGTGGATAGCACTGAAGAGAGCAGCGTGGGTGCAGCATAAAGCCAACACTGCTTCTACTTCTTGGCAACATTTCCGTATGTTATGCAACAAAGTGACTGCGCTTATTCGAGAGGATAAGGAAGCGCACCAATTGATGCTTCTGTCGAAAATGGAACGCAACCCTAAATTAGTATACAAAATCATGAACGCGAAAGCAAAAGTCAAACCAGGTATTTTTCCCATCCAGAATGGCGAAAAACTCACTGAAACAGCGTTGGAAACCGCAAATGCTCTGGCAATTTACTATTCTAAAGTGTTCGTACCAAAGGTTTTAGTGGAACGTTCTGAGTATTCAATTGAAACGGGAATCGAAACGTTGTGCGATATTTCGATAAATCCAATGATTGTTGCAAGTCATTTGCTCAAACTAAAGGTAAGAAAATCCCCAGGAGCGGATGGCATCACACCGGATGTGCTCAGGTTCTGTCACCGTCAGCTTTGTGAACCACTCTCCAGCCTGTTTAACTATTCGTTGCTTAAGGGAGTTGTACCGAAAGATTGGAAGTCCGGCGTGATAACACCTATCTTCAAAGGCGGTTGCCGATCTGACGCTGCAAATTATCATCCCGTCACACTTTTACCTGTTATTGCTAAGCTCATGAAACGTATAGTCTCGGAAAGAATAGTTGCACACTTCGAATCGCATAATTTGTTTTCGCCAGCGCAGCATGGATTTCGATCACACCGATCTTGTCTCACAAATCTTCTCCTCACGTTAGACGACTGGACAAAAGAGATGGATAAAAGTTCTTGCATCCACGTCTGTTACCTAGACATTTCGAAAGCTTTTGACAGAGTCAATCATCATTTGCTTCTTCAAAAACTGATGCGCTTAGGAATATGTGATCCACTCCTCTCATGGTTGTGCGACTATCTGTCAGATCGCGACGCCCGAGTTAAAGTTAACGGAGCGCTATCCCAAACGTTCAAAACCACCAGTGGAGTCCCACAAGGGTCTGTGCTAGGCCCGCTCCTCTTTCTGTTGTACATAAAAGATTTTTCCCCCCTCATATCGTCCAAAATGGTCCTGTTCGCGGATGATATGAAAATTTTGACGCCAATAAGTTCTGCAGAGGACTGTGAGAACCTGCAAACGTTTTTGGATAGCGTGTCGAATTGGGCGGCTATGAATGACATGTCATTCAACATACAGAAATGTAAGATGCTCCATCTTGGCAAGAATGTTCCTTGGACATATCGATTGGGAACTGAAAACCTAGCATGGAGCTCGTTAAAAAAAGATCTTGGAGTGTGGATTAGCGGGAACCTGAAGAGCACAGCGCACTGTCAGAACATATATCGACGAGCAAACAGATTGTTAGGTATCTTTCGAAGAATATTTGGAAGATTCTCTCTGGTAACGTTAACAAGGATAATGAATGTCTACCTTCGCCCTACGATGGAGTATGCGGTAGAGGTGTGGGCTCCTTGGCTGCGAAAGGATATTGCTCTCTTCGATAAAATCTATCACAGAGCAACAAAGTTAGTGATGGGTCTTCGCAATGTTCCGTACACCAAAAGATTGCGACGTCTGGGTCTATGCGACTTTACCCAAAGGAGGATACGACGCGATATTATTCTGACTTATAGAATTGTGTCTACCGAAGGACATCCACTGAAACACTTGCTTGATGTGTGTGAAGGGAAAGTGACACGCGGACATACCTTATCCCTTTACGTCCCAAGTTCCCGTATTGACTGTCGGCGCCATTTTTTCGCCATACGTGCTATATTTCTTTGGAATTCCCTACCCCAACATGTGGTGGACTCTCCTTGTCCGGCGGCGTTTAAAGTGAAATTGGACTTACATATGCAAAAGAATACATTCGTGAGCCTTGCATTTGATAATCTCTATTGCTTTTATACAATTGTATTTTTTCATGTTTTATTCATACCGTAATCCTGTGGTGTTGTAAAGTATTGACTTTTTTAACCATAAATCTTTGAATTTGAATTTGAATAATCGTATTGCCCTTACTTGATCCGTCCAAACTACGACGTTGACTGTGTGTGTGATAAGAATACAAGCAAGGAACATTATTCAACATTTTACACTGTTCCTTGTAAGAAACGCGACATTATTGCTTACAGATGATGACTACAAACTGCATATAACCGATTTTCTTTATTAAGCGCCTCCAGTGCTTGGCCTGGAATCATCCGGGATCATTCTAAATACGACCATTTTCTATTCTGTAGACATGGCCAAGCCACTACAAGTGCATACGCTAAAATCGTACAGTCCCTAGAATAGAGAGCGGATAAGTGCTCTACCCATCCTTCCATCTGCTGGGTTTTGTTGACAATCGGGTTACCAGATACAGACTTAATGAGATCCGTTCGACGTTTTTTGATCCATCGGCTCTCTTGTTCCCATAATACACATCGTGAAAATTTAAAGTATTCGTTGCTTTTTGGTTAATGATGCTAATTTCATTTTAATAGCCATTTGCACATTGTTTTGCAGTCTTTTGGACCTTATTTTTAGCAGCTCTTAAATGTCGTAAGTATTGATCTGAGGGCATACCATTAAATCTCAAGAATACTGACCGTTTTTTAATCCAGCACAGCAGTAAACGCAGATGCTTTTGCTTTGAAGCAGTCGCTCGTTTGATCTTTATTCGGACCGAAAGTGGAAAGTGCGAATCGGTATGTGCAGCTTTTTATCGATGATCACTGTACCAGTCTGCACTTTGATATGATCTGGTGAGAAGTAAGCTAAATATATTAGTGCGCCTAACCAGAATAAGATCAAGTTGGTGCAAATTCTTACATCTTGAATCTGGAATTTGTTATCTACATGTGGTCGACATCTACCGAAGGAGGCCAACAACAACTTGATCAGCGATTAAGTTGAGCTTTTTTAGAATGAAGGTAATTAAATTTAAGATTTAATTTAAATTATTAAAAATTATATCTCCCAGAAAAAATATTGCTACGTGTGAAGATTACAATTTATTATCGCGAAGTGTTCAGGCATAGTCAATTACGGTGCACAGTGGTGTGTGCGGTATCTGAGCATTCATTAAACTTCCGTATTTTTGCCATTATGCACACCTCTGCGGTTTTGTTTATGAACGTGTTGTTTATCAGGTTTACGCGATGAACGTATACTAAATCCTTGTGAAATTTCTTTAGTAACTTTTGTTCGTTTTTAAAGAATTTATTATCAGGCGTTCAATATGTTGGAATGTGTTTGATTGCGTTATTGTTGATGAATTGCGGCACATCTTTTGCGGTGATGAGGTCATCACACTGTCTAGAGATATATGACAAACTTGCTATTAGCAAAAGAATCTTGGTCTGAGCTACTGGATGCCGGCCACTCCGTGGACGTAATTTATATCGATTTCTCAAAAGCCTTCGATCGTGTGAATCACGAAATACTTTCGTCGAAACTACTCACCTACGGAGTACAGGGTAAAATCCATGCATGGGTTGAAGAATGGTTGATATCTCGTGAG
Source organism: Atriophallophorus winterbourni (assembly GCA_013407085.1). Taxonomy (NCBI): domain Eukaryota; kingdom Metazoa; phylum Platyhelminthes; class Trematoda; order Plagiorchiida; family Microphallidae; genus Atriophallophorus; species Atriophallophorus winterbourni. The sequence continues at coordinate 4,370 of JACCGJ010001646.1, forward strand.
ATGTACGTGAGAGTCAAAAACGAACTCTCCGAGTCGATTAAAGTTGCCCGTGGTGTCCCACAAGGATCAGTCCTCGGACCGCTTTTGTTTTTAATATATATAAACGACTTGCCTACTGTATTACAGTCGTCCGTACTTATTTTCGCTGATGACGCAAAGCTTTGGCGCAAGATAGACTCCACAGACGACACGCAGAACCTGCAACGGGATCTCGATATGATTCACACATGGTCCATAGACAACGAAATGCCCCTGAATGCTTCGAAATGCAGCCTATTGTCTCTCAACAGCAAGTCGAGCAAAGAATATTATCTTGGTCGCACTGTTATTAAACCCGCCTCCTCCGAAAAAGATTTAGGTGGTATAATCCAATCAGACTTAGGAAACTCAATGCAATGTCGACTGGCTGCCTGCAAAGCTGAAAACAACTTGGGTCTCCTTAAAAGAGTCCTAGGTTCGTTTGACCCCAATATTGCCTGCAATTTGATTTCAACGTACATCCGTCCTCATGTTGAATATGCTATCCCGGCATGGGATCCTTGGTTGAAAAAAGATATTCTGCTATTAGAAACTCCACAGCGCAGAGCGACAAAACTCGTCCTGGGACTATCAAATTATCCATACGAAACGCGACTTAAATTATTGAATTTGCATTCGGCTGAATACATACGGAAACGAGGAGCACTTATATTCATTTGGACAGTGCTTAATCAAACAAATCATCCTTGCGGTCATTTGTTTTATCTTTCCCATAACACACATCTGCGAGGTCACCAATTAAAACTTTACCAACAGCATAGCAGGTTGAACTGCCGCAAATATGCATTTTCCGTTCGCAATGTGCAACTGTGGAACAGTTTACCTACTCATGTGGTACAATCTGGAACTGATGAAGTTTTCAAAAAATCACTAGATATCCACATGTAAAAGTATGTTTTTTATGTTTGACAATAATCTAACAATATTTTGATATTTTTTACCATCCGACACGATGTACATTTTTGTGGGTCTTGTAAAGCATAGCTTTTTACCGGCATATAATCTATGAATAAATCTATGAATATAATATGATGTTCCTAACCAAAGAATTTGTTAGTTTTTCAACATTGTTGGTATCACTATGAGGTGCTCAACGTAACATTTTGTTCTCGGCAAGTATCTACGATTACAAAAGAAAATGTTCTTCGGATTGATGGTCAGATTTGTAACTATGATCGATAGTCAACGCGTTGGAACGCCTGGTGGGTCCACGTTTAATTTAACTAAAATTTGCAATATATATTATACGATTTGAAATATGTGCAATTCAAAATTTGTTTACATTTCGCTGTACATGATTATTTCTGAAGTCCAAATCGGCAATAACACATTTCTATTTTTCTGTTAGTACAAGACGTTATATAAAACGGAAATCCTCCTTCGGCTCAGAATTTTCTAACAACCAGGACAATTGAATTTTCCGTTTCGTTCGATGGACCCTTCTGGTAGGTCTTGAAATAATAGACGACCATATGCTTCATCCAGTTAATGAATAGTTATAAAGTTTTCATCATTGTTTCGCGTATAATGTGTTCATTTCTGCTGTGTACCCATGACAGTTGAATATCGGTTCTTTTATTGATTATTTATCTATTATTTAATTCAACGGTAATTCATTATTAAAATCAATCCATTTCAGTGACCTCACAGTTACATGGACAGTGAATGGTAAACCATTCGATGGAATTTCTCTAAGACATTCTGGCAGCAATTCCACCTATATAATTACGATAGATGCCACAAAGCCAACAGAAAGACTGGAAATTGTGTGTTTCATTCAAGGATCATTTGGTCGAGCTGTCTCTGATCCGACGATTGTTTTGCCGATTAGTGACTTATCATGCACCCCAAAACCATATGTTATGCACTGTTCAAAAATTATCTGCAATGCCAACATGATGCCGATAAATCTTGTTATAATAAAATGATGCAAAATAATGTTAGATGGTGGGAATTTAGTAATTGGGATGAGAATATGACAAGAACTTTTGTGGTTTACAAGTTGCAGCAACACTGTGCATTAAAATATTTTATTGTGATGGAAGCCGGGAGTGAATATCTCAGATCATGCCTGATCAAAGAGTGACAGTAAGCGAACACCTGGCCACTATCAAAAATTACTTGTTCAGCAGTATAACAGTAATCAGGTTACATCAACGCTTCACATTAACTTTAAAATCGGGTGCATCAACGAATCCCACAACACAAGAGCAAGTTGATTGCTCAAAGGTTTATTACAAATAACAAAACACACGTCAATCTAATGAAGCCAAACTAAGTAGCCACAAAACAGTTCCTTAAGATCTGATTTATTAATTGAATTAGGCCAAACCAGTAGCATTTAAGCCTTTACGACATAAGGCTAGTTTTATTTACCGTGAAGAATTTAGTAATGTTCGATTTATCCTGGTTTAGTCTATATTATCATGCTCTCCATGCAACCGCCGTTCAAACGATTCTAATGCAATCCTTTCGAAAAAAATTATTAGGTTGTTTTTCTACAAACCACTTCCATCTGTTGTGTTGCCCAGGATTGTAGTGTTAGCAATGTATTTAGGAATCTTGCTAACCCATTTGGCACACCCATACTATTTTAATTAGTTTGTGTATGTTTTATTACTACCTAATAAACTGAATGCTTGATCATTGCAGTTATAAAACAGCGAGTTGTATTATTGTTAATGAGAGTAATTTGCTCTTATAAGAACGGTCACAATTCCAACGGAATACTTGACCTATTTTTGTTTTGTTATCCCGGTAGTAACACAACCGTTGCCATACGGCAACCATATTCTGCTAGGTTGCCTAGACGATGACAATGTTTCCGGATTGGATATAGCGTGGTTCGTGAACAATTTAACTGATGCAAGAAAGAAATAAATTCCATGGCTCAGAATAAATAAAAAAGGTAAACATTCCGAATCAAATATTTGACATGGACTTTTCGTTTTATCTTAAGCAGATAGATTTACTTAGAATAGCTCGTATAAGACAAACTTGATTTTCAATGAATTTCATATAATTTTGATTCGAAATTGGCTAGCACATCTCATTGTTGTAATCAACATAAATGAATTTTGAACTTTATGTTAAGAATCTTATAATAATAAGACAGTACATGTTTGTTTTTCTAAATCCTGAAATCAGAAACGAAACAGAACAACATTGTAATGTAACTTTTATGTAAGAGTCTAGAGTCCCCGATAAGTTGTACGCAATGCGGTTTGTATTTATTGCACAACGAATAACCTAACGTTAATACATATTAAGCCGAAAATCGTTTCCGACACGTTGCATGCTGTTCATACATGCATTGGGAACAATGTGCGCTTGTCAACATACTCGCAATTTAAAACCATGTAATGTCTTTCTCATTTACTAGACATCAATCTTTTTGAAGTTTTGTACGTCTGTACACTGTCTTTAAAGTGTAATTGTTTAATCAGTTCGATATTTGTAATCGGATATAATTCGTAATTTCGGGATTTGAAAGGGATTATTAGGTTAGCTTCGATGTAATGAACGTGTCAAGGTGAATATTAAGCGAGTACCCGTGGGTATGATGGACGTTAGTTAAATTTCAACAAAGGAATGTACTCAATTTGTCGACAACATATACAATCGTTCACTGTGATGTTTTAGAGTGAAGACCGACTACGTGCGTCAATCCATCACAAGGGGAACAGAGCACAATTACACTCGCAGACTTTAAGAAGAGAAGAAGAAGAAGAAAACTGTATTCGTTGAAATGAATTTTCAGTTTGAGTTGTTGCTGTTTACTCGAATGGATATTCAACCGCGGTTCCATCATCGACTGTTTCTTCTGTCGCTATCATACACGTAGAAATATTGCACAGTTTGTGACAGAAATGCATCTCTGCAGATGAAATCTTTGTGCTGATCTTGTTTTTGGGGCTATTTCATACTCCAATAATAAATTTCCGGGTACATCCCTTCGCACACACGTTTAAAATGATGAATATGAAAATAGTGAAAATGCACCCATTTCGTTTCTGAGATTTAAGTTAATATAGTTTGAACCGTATGTGTTTGATTTTTCAAAACGGGAAACATCTAAAAGATTTAAAAAATCAAGGTATCGTTATTTGAAACGAACGTTCTTAAACCAAAATATTGGCCCAAATCCATTTGGGTGCATCGAACGTTGCCGTGGTGGCGGTATTATTCGAAGACATTCCGGCAGGGTCCACCTTAAAGTAAGGAAAATTCAATTGCCTGGTTGGTTAAGAAATGTGAGCCAAACGAGGATTTCTAATTAATATAACGTCTTGTACTGTCTGAAAAATGGTAATGAGGTATTGCTGAATTGGACTTCAGAAATAATCATTGATGGCGAAATATAAATAAATATTGAATTAAACACATTTCATATTATCTAATATCAATTAAACATTTCAGTTAAACTAAACGTGGACACACCAGGCATTACATCATCTTAACTATTGATCAGGGCCACAAAAATGACCAGCAATACGAAGAACAACTGTTTTTGTAATATGTGATATTTGGCAATAATAAAATGTTATGGTGAGCACTTATTGCTGATAAAAACAATGTTCATAAACTAAAAAATGGTATGCTTGGGAAGAGCATATTATATATCTTTGAATAGAGTGGTGACATTATTACCGCAAAAGATGTGCCGTTCATCAACATCAATATTAATTTAATAATAATAATCATCTATAAAAAATATAATATATTTTTTTAAACCGAAATAAACTTAATAAAGATTGTTCGAAATGATTATATATAAGTTCACTAAGTAAACTTGATAAACCACACGTTTAAAAATAAAACCGGACAGGTTTGCATAATGGCAAAATTACGGAAGTTTAAAGAATACTCAAATTCCGCACATACTACTATGCATCGTAATCGGCTATGCCTGAAAATTTCGCGATAATAAATTGTAATCTTAACACGTAGCAATATTTTTTTCTGGAAGATGTAATTTTTAATAATTAAAATAAAATCCTAAATTTAATTCCATTCAGTCTAAAAAAGCTCAAATCAATCGTTGATCAAGATGTTGTTGGCCTTTTTCGGTCGATGTCGATCACATGTAGATTCTAGATTCAAGATTCAAGAATTTATGGTCACAAAAAGCACATGGCCTAATAATTACCATATAATAGTAAATATTCGTTCAGGAAATAGGTATAAAGTAAACATGTAATGTCAAGTATAGTCAAGTTGTATGGTTACAATGAGTCAATACGCAGGTGTCATTAAATCGTTATGCAAAAAATAAATATCCAAATTTTGATTAAACGATTTGACAAGAGTTTCAAGGCGGTAATTCCAAATGAAACAGACACGTAGACAATAAAAATATCGGCGACATCTGATACGGGAGTGGGTAATTTTCGTGTCACTGAGAGTCTGCGTGTATGTCGTGACTCACGGTATTGGAATAAATGTTTTAGGGGATGATGTCGGTTTATTTAATATTTTGTATGTTAGTATCACATCGTTTTGAAGTCTTCTTTGAAGGGTAGTGGGGAGTCTCAGTTTTTACAATCGTTCCTCGTAACTAAGTTTCTGAATACCTCTTACAACATTTGTTGCAGGATGCTACATTTCATCAAGCAATAGTACATTACTACTGCAGGAATTTTCATGATCTACAGGTTTTTAAATAAATAAACAGTCAGATCCGGGAGGAAAAATCTCTCTAGCAGCGGTAGCGACGATATTGATAACTCAGTCGAAGGAGGTCAGTAGCACACCGATGGTCGTGAATGCGTTCAGCTTCCAAGAATCTCTATCTGCTCCCTCCCAGGAAATGCAGAGTCCACTTTGCACAATAACGCCAATTGCGAGCGGTAACCAGCGATGTTTTTCAACCAAATCACTTGGTCTATGACAGAGGTTATAGTCTTTTGAAAACAATATTTGGGCATAAGGCGGTCTGCCCTGTGGTCTTGACTTCTAATTGCAACTCAAGTAGATTAGTCTCCCGGATGAAAAGCATTTTGCTTCCGTTGACATGACCAAGCTACCACAGGCTGCGCTCTCGTAATAGGGTAAATATGCTATGTAGACCACCAGAATGAAC
>JACCGJ010001646.1:11490-25091 GCA_013407085.1 Atriophallophorus winterbourni
GATCTGCGTTCAGAAGCCAAGAGCTGTATCTGCTCCTCCCAAGCTTGCAAAAGATGCTTTACACAATGCCTCCAATGTGAGTGGTCAAGAGCAAGTTCTTCCCAACTCGCAGGGTCAATGCCAAGATCTTTCATATCTCTTTTTCAAACGTCTTTTTACCGCAAGTGCAGTCTGCCCAATGATAGAATTCGTAATTGAAACTCACCATAGAGTCGATCTTTCGGAATACGATCATTTTCCATTCTGTAGACATGACCAAGCCTACGCAGGCTGCGCCGTCCCAATTGGATGAACATACTCTGCAGACCAGCTTTGAAAAGCAATTTAGCATTAGTCACTCTGTCCATCCACGATATGTTCAAGATAAGACGGAAGCTTCGTCGTTCCAGGATGAACAAATACGAAGAGCGAATTGGTGAACAGACATGCAATTCTATCGAATATATAACAGTGATCTAGGATTAGGCCTACGCTAAACGTGTGGTAGAAACTTGGTCATTGCGGTGATTATGATGACCCTATACAACGAATGAACCTATAGACGGTTGATATAAAAAGATGGTAAAAATAAATTCAACAAGTTGAATGTACTGATATCTCTAACATCTGGCGTCCGGTGTTTTATTATGTATATATTAACCTTGTGCGCAAGAATTGTGAGAAATCTAATCAGTTAGCGTATGCCAATCACACCTTCACACATGCAAATATTTTGGAATGTTAAACAATATAATTGTTGTTGTTGCACCAATGTATTTTAATCTTCTCGGTCAATCAAATGTGCTCAGTTCTTACCATGTACTGAGCAATTATTAGCTAGATTCAAATGGATCCGTTTAAGACCTAGTCCTTCCTAATGCGACTAATATTTGTTATTACTAACAAACTGTACGAACCGGTTCATTACAAAATGCATGCTTAGAAAATACGAGAGTAAATGACACAAAGATAACTTAGCCATACTAAAAGCGGCATAACAGAGCAACAGCAGAAACGAACGGATTCGGACTGTAAACCTGAAGTGCATTAGTTGTACCATTATTTTGGTACACGTCTATGCATCGACGCTGTTTGCAACCCAGGCATAAAAAGACGCTTTCAATAATTAACTTATAGCAGTCCTCATAAACATGCCACTAAAAACTGTAAAGTTTTATTAGGTGGTTTGAATGACATAGTAAGAGCAGATTATGAGTCTTGGAAAAACTGTATCGCAAGGTGTCGGTGTAGTTGAAACCAATAAAAATGGAAACCTAGAAGTATTTACACTGTTCACAAATTTATTAGTAACACTTTTATTCAAACAGGGCCTACAGTTGCTTTGAATCATCCTCGCTCTAAACAATTGCATGAGTTGATCATATTCCTGTTAGGCGTTCTAATATAATTAGCGTACATCTCACCCGATCATATCAAAGCGCAGACTGCGGTACAACTATTTGCTGGTTTGTGCGAAACTGAGGCTTTCCCATGTGAGATTTCAGCGCACCAAAGTGTCTGCTAAGATAAGGAAAGACGTCATTCGCCTACGTGAACAAGATCAATCTGCGTGATTTGTGAAGCCTTCACACCCGAAGTCAACAAGACAACCCCGAACGAATCGGCTTGAGCAATCTGGAAGTCGATGAAAAACTGCATATATTAAGTTGCACTTCCCACTAAATGTATAGTTGGAAGACTCTATGAATTGGTAAGTGATTACCTCAGCAACAGACACATTAGAGTTCGTGTGGACGGACATTACCGTAAAAGTCGATGTCCACCTGGGTGTTACACAATGCTGTGCTTGGACTAAGACTGTACAGTCTATATGAACGATAAACCAATACCAAATGACAGTAAGATCGTAATTTCTGCTTCCGATATAAAACTGTGGAGGCGAATCGGCAATGGTGATGATTGTATTTTGCTGCAAAATGATTTGAATGCTCTGTACAACTAGTCATCCGAAAATAAACTGTCATTAAATATGCAATAGTCGAAGATCATTTATATCGGTCCTGACCTTGACTTCTGCTATCAATATAACCTCGGCGACATAAACCTGCGGTACACTGAAGAAGAAAATGACCTGTGTGTCTAGATTTGCGGTGGTTTGAAAAATGGTCTACATTGTGAAGCCGCTTACAAAAGCGCGTCAAGGCTGCTCCGCATGATACGGCGGATATTTTGAGGTTTTTCCCCCGGCTGTTTTCCTCCCATATTGAACACATATATACACCTGGTTCTATACTATGTTGCACAAACCTGAACATCATGGTTTCAAAAGGAATTCTTACTTATGGATGGCATACACTGAAGAGCTACTAAAGTTGTCATTGGACTACAAAATATTCCTTTCGCTTGGCGACTCAGACTACTTGAGCTCAGGAAAATTTGTACAAATGAGAATGCGGGGTGATCTCTTCGTTGCATAGAAAATACTCACCAACGTTTCCTACCCTCTGGATTCATTATCTCATTACACAATCTAAACAAAACTGCCGAAGGTAATTCATATGGTGCGCTAGTGCTTTGTTTGGAATTCCGTAGGTTCCGATCTGGTAAGCTCAAACAGTTTGTCTACATTCAAATCAAAACTTCACAATTTTATGATAGCTAATCCAATTTGTGCCCCAAACTATTAATAAACTAGCATAGTTCCATTGATTTTAATTTTAGTTATACATATATATGCATTTGTAGATATAGTTCCACTGTATGGCTATTGTAAATTTGATGGCTTTTTCAACCATAAATCTTGAATCTTGAAACTTTAATCGGGTTGGACCCGGTTGACGACGGAATTCCACCCTAACTCGTCAAATGCTGTATATCAGTATAATTAGAAACTATTCATTATTTTCTCCTTCAGTGGCGGCAGAAGGAGTTTGTCCCACAAGAGATGCAACACGCAAATATCATCACGCTATTTAAAAATAAAAGAAATAGAGGCGACTGCAACAATTACAGAGGAATCTTCCTTCTGAATGTTGTGGGAAAATTGTTCGTTGAAGTCATGCAGATACGCCAACACGATTTAGCTGATATAATTTATACTGAATCTCAAAGTGACTTCCGCCAGGGAAGATGAGACATTCACATGATCTTCTCCCTGAGACTACTTCAAGAAAGGTGTCGGGAACAGCGTGTGCCATTATACGATGTTTTATAGACTTAAGGAAGGCATCTGACTACGTCTGCTGGAAGGGTCGATACAAAATGCATGATCCGATAGGCTACCCTTTAAGACCGCTCAAAATTGTTATTCCTTTCCAATCTATCATGAAGTTCTCTGTCCATTTTAACGGTTTCAGTATAAAAGCCTTTAAAATTCGCCGAATTTACCAATTCGCATTGATGTTTTAAATCGCATTCATATTTAATCGACAGCGTTCTAATTTACTGTTTAGAAAATTAGGCTCGCTATTTCACAGCAAATCGTGTACACGATATACGTTTAATGCAAAATAGTATGCCGTTCTCGTTGTCTCACACGAGACTCATTGTTCTGGTGAATCTATGGTTTCAGCGATGGAGCTCACACAGGAATTGCTACCTCTCTTTGTATCAAAAAAGTAGAAGACAATAGAAATTTCACAGTAAATTGTTTTTATCATTATGAAATCTGATTAAGTTTTGAAAGGATGTATTGCGAGAGTTAGTGTTGTTTTTATATTACCGGTAGGATAAATGGTTACGTACAAGGATAAGTGTTTGGGTCACATGTATGGCCAGGTTTACTGTTCATGAATAACGAAAACACAAATATGTATATGGCTGTTTTTGAAAGTTAAATCCAAGGGTTTATACGCGTCTGTACAAAATTGCAATAATATCTTATCAATAAATCCTTCGGTTGAAAAAGATATCAATGTGCATTGTGCCGTAAACATTGATCATAATAGCATTATTGATCGCCAGCGAGAACTCCTGTCTTTTTCTCATACATTCATTGGTTGTAATCAAGCTTTTGTGAAGTGTATGCTATTGATATACGACCTTGGAGAGCAAAACTTCGTGTGATCTCAGCCTAGAGTCGCAGTAATGTATTGGAACCTAAATTGCTATTTAGGTTCCAACTGCAGATGAAAAGTGGATGGATACATGGATTGATGTGAAATGGAAGATGTATCTTGATTTTGCAGGACGCCTTTGTTCCTGCCTCTAAGACTACGCCATTACTCGCGAGTTCCCAAAGGTTTTCACGAAGTTTTATTGAAATGTTTCACCGGCGGCGCTAAAACCTTTCTTGTGCTGAACGCACAAAGCACAGCGTTAACGGAGATGGAAGTGAATTTTTCGGGTGAACGTGTAAACAACTCTGGTTTGCTGAATAGCGAGATGCACGCAATAATGTTGTGATTGCAAAAACCATTGTTCTAGTTGTTTTTGTGCAAAATGCTACCTTCACTGGAATTTTATTTTGCGGCAATATGGTGAATAAGATTCCAATACAAAAGTTCGCTATCATGCGATATGTGTGGAAATAAGCGTGATTGATTTGTATAACTATTTATACTCTTACATAGATGTTGAGCTGGTTCTATTCTTGCAATAGAACAAGAGTAGAGCATAATAACATGTGAGTAGCTGATCTGAAATATCATTATTATTAGTAATTAAACTTAAAATGTTTGTAGAAGGAGTACTGAACACGAAATAATCATTTTACCGTCATTTGAGTTTAGTTCATGGTACATTACCAGTACGCGCGTGAATTTACCAATTATCATCGATATTTTTAATCGTATTCACACAATTGACAAGCATTTCAATTTACTATTTAGCAAATTAGGTACATTATTTCACGGCCAATATCTTACATGAGCTACGTTTAGGTACAGTTACGACGAATGCCTCAGAACTAAGAAATCAGTAGGTTTTGTAGTGCGAAGAGCAGTTCGCTTATTAAGAACCATAGGATGACAGGTATATAAGGTAAACTAACACAATCTCTCAAAAACCACCACATATTTCGCCATATACTCATCGAGTTTAGGAGCAAACACCTCAACATATTCCGAGAGTGTGATTGCTTCGGACAAAATGTTCCAAGTATTGAAGCATTTAAGAATTCAAGGATTTAGTTTTAAAATTGTAAAACTTTACAACATCAAAGGAGGGCGTTATGAACGGATATATAACGGCTGAATGAAAAATGTAATTAATAACTGCAAAATGGTAATCTCTATATACTTAATTAGCGTTAAGTAGAGTTTGGCAAAGGGCATGTTTTAAAACCTGTATCCCAAGTCTATTCTAACTAAAAGGTTCTACGACCTACATAAAATACTTAAAGAAGGCATTCCTGTATAAACTATCATCGACGGTATCCGATCACTGGCGCACGAGTTAGCTAGACATCTGGTTTATTTGTTCAAACCTTTAGTCGGTAATACATCTTCGTTCACTAATAGCGCATATGAATTTGCAGCACGCTTAATGCCTGTAACAATTAATGACGATGAAATAACGGTTAGCTTTTATGGGAAAGCTTTGTTCACCAACGTTGATACACCAAGTTCGTTAGATCTGATTTCAGTTTGTCAGATCGCATAAAATTAAGCGTCGAGCAAATTATCAACGTCGTATCGATCTGCCTAAGCATGAAAACATTCGTATTTAATGAGCAATTATTAGACTCAAAGGAGGGTTGGCAGCGGTTTCACTGATATGTCCAGTACTTGCAAACATGTATATGAAGGATTTCAAGAAAGCAGCCCATTAATTATATAGGATTCTAGCCCAAATTATGGTTTAGACGTGAAAATAAAAACCGTTGTCTATTGGAAACTTATCAATACAAGTGCTGTACTACGATAAACTTCGGCTTGTCAAAGGCAGATCTCCAGTCCCATACTGGCCAATGATCCTGGTCAATCCTACGAGACGTGACACACTGTAGGCCTAATGTAGGCTGTTTAGAAGTAAGGTAAAATAAGTGGTGTTGGGTTGACTACTACTTAATCATGCTTCCTGTATTGACTATCACCCTTGGTCTTACGAAACATCTGTGTCAGAAGTTACACTTTACACAAAAACTACTATAAACGATTGAACTCAAATTACTCTTATATTTCCTTGCTATTGATAAAATTACGCTCAATATACTCAAGCATTTTGTACAATTTCTATGCGGAATTCTGACTTAGTTATTCTGCTAATCGCTGGTCAAACAGACGGAATGGAAATTCGATATAATCTCCCGGATTTCAAGCCCGCAAATTACAGGCCACATACCCTGTTATCCGCCGTATCGGAGGTGTTGGAGAGGATTGTGGCGAACAAATTGAGCAAATACCATGGAGAAAATTAGCTATTTTTCGAGGGCGCACCACAGTTTTAAAAAATGATACTCCTGCCTGACTAAGCTTCTACTTACACTTGACGATTGGCCTCGAGCAGTAGATGGTGATGATACCATCCATGTATGTTACCTCGATATGTCGAAAGCAAATCACAGTTTTCTCTCGCAAAAGCTAGACGTTGTGGTATACCTGGCACACTATTAGTCTTCCTACAAAATGACATGGCTGATCGAATCGTTCAAGTACATATGGACGGAGCTTTGTTGAATTCGGTAGCCGTGACATGTGGAGTGTGTCAACGATCTTTCGTTGGACCAATCCTCATCGCACTATGTGGCAATGACATACCGGCTCTCTTCCAATGTAAGATAGTACTGTTCGCGGATGATATAAAATTGTGGTCAAGTATAAATAAGCCTGCTTTAGATCAAATACTTATCTTGTTCACTTCTGGTTTTGAACATGAGCCGGTGGATTTTGCTCCGTAACTTTCTGCCGACCAGGGAATTTATCGGCAGACAGGGCCGTAACAGTCGCATTTGTGAAGGTGGCGTCTTCATGAAAAGAACGCTCTTCAAGACTATCCAGCACAATTGCAACAGCTGCACCTTCGCCTCGAATGACTTGCAAAGATGCAGCTTTATTCAGATTCCGATAATCCAGGTTGCTTTGCTTGACACTTGGTCGAGCAGTTAAATCTGCGTTTGGTTTAGTGCAACAATGTTTACACACGGTGCATCCGTCAGGCATGTTTTCATCATTCACGACCGATATCGCCTCCAGTGTCAATTATTTGTCATATATTGCATCACGCGTGTAGGAAAAGTTGCGACCGATTTGTCCTTACCACTGACGACTGTCTTTCAAACGACAGATAATGTCACGTTAACTGGGACAACCAAATGTACAAATCAGAGCAAACAAATCAATACGTGCCAGGTTGCCCGTGTTGTGTTGTTTGGGTTTGACGGAATGTGACGACCTGTAGGAATATTTAGTCACCCTATTTACCGCAAATTTGTCAGCCTTCAGGTAATCATACTGTTAAACACCCGCTTAATCCCATGCTGCTTACTGGGACAAGAAATCAGTCAATGGCCTAAATCATTCAACATTCATGACTGCCTCTGGTTCGAGTATCCACTCATCCAGATGCCAAGATGTTTTCTTCATTATTTTTATGGCATTAGCACAACCTACCATCACGCATGGTAATACTTGGTGAACATCATGTATAACAAGAAAAATGATGTGCCAAGGCACTGTAAATGGATGGAAGCCTGCAATGACATTGACGGTTTTTCAGATAAACTCACAGCAGTCACCAAAACCATGCTGATAAAAAGTGAGGACATGTTTGTCAGAGTGTAGTTTACGAGTCTTGGCCAAATTGTATAGGAAGTTTTACACTTGGTAGAAAAAATGAAATAAGAAAACGCGTTTTGAAACTATTCACGTAGTTCAAGATTTACATCTCCGACATAAATTTATAGCAAAGCCACTGCATAAAGTCTTTTGGAAACATCCTCGTTTCATAACCTGGATCGTCCACGTTTAGCTTATTTCGTGGCACCGTGTCCAGGATAATTTAAACATTTATGCCGATAACTTGTAAGTCATGAGCAAACGTAAGTTCGAAATAATAGAGATATAATATCCTGAATTTTATAAAACGTTATCAGTGCAAATGTTACGAAAGCTTGCGGATTGGTAAAACTAATCATATCAATAGAAAAAAGTTGCGCTTTTAAAGTTGTGAAAGCTCGAGGCTGGAAATACATCAAAAATCCTAATTTGTTTTTAGCTATCGAGGTGTTTGATGATTGAAGCCTGTGATGCACATACGTTTCATCTTGACCTTTTAGGTTAATATGTGTCATCCAACTGATTGAAAACTGAGTCTGCACATAAATGTTTACCTGAATCCTGAACTGCGTAGTAAGCAAAGAAAGCACGTTTTTACGACCTATGTTAATCGTGATTCCATTATTATTCCATGTTATTCCATATTTTTTGTGAATCTATCTGCTTTTCAGACCACAGAATTGAATTGAATTGATTCGGAAGTCATACACTTTTTCGTTCAGTTTCGTTTGATTTACCATTTTACTGACGTCACATAGATTAGAAAAACAGCAAGAGGTATTCGCCTTGACCAAGCGGAGGATGATACTGAAAATTTTCCACTGCCGTGGCTCGAAAATTAAGATTGTCGTAAAATTTTTTCTTAAGTATATTCAAAAACATGATTATACAGCCGCATTTAATCAAACAGTTGGCGAAATACATAGTTAATTGTAATTGACGGAAGATCTCCTGGGTAATATGGTTGAGGAAGAATAAATTCAGTCAGTTTTGTAGCGCAGGTAAACAACATGAATTGTACCATTCTATTCTACATGGCAAATGTTCTGTGAAGACAAATTCAAATTTAGCCGACTTTACACTATTAAACTCCGCTGTATAATATCTTGTGGTGTCAAAGTTCAATCAGCGTGATTGATAGGAAAGAGACACTTGCTATCATGTTTCTTAGTAAGGGATTCGTCGCAACGAGCTCATCATTTGCTTGCAAACATGAACCTCGTATTCCACAACGGAGAACAAAAAACGAATCTTTTCCGGTTACACGTCTCTTCATATGGCGGTATCATGAAGTGTATTGCGACTAATTCCTACACCTGAATGTTCAAAACTAGCTGTAGAATGAATCGTGAACTTTACCATTCAGAACATATAAATGAATACCTTTGTTCAATCGTGATATGAGGCTATCTCAATGAATCGTCTATGTGATAACTGATTTTTCATCGTTGAAAAATGAAGGCTAATCAAACATCGCTTAATTTTCACAGTACGGGAATTTTCAACATATTTCCCCTAATAGATCTACAAAAATTACTAATTGAAACACTTTCAGTACACTTGAACCTGAGGGTCTTTAAATGCAATTCAACTCGTACGTTAAAATCGATGAGCAAACTGCACATACATCAACGTAAGAGAAAACACACAGTATTTTTGTTTTTAAAAGTAAAAGTTTACGATAACGTACGTTTCTGGAATGTTTGGCGAATTCGATAATAAAGAAGAACGATGGAAATCCAAAATTTGTTTAGCCGATCCGAGATCCGAATAATTGTGGTGTCTGTTGCCAAAATGATACATTGATTTTTGCAAAATCTCTAATTAGTACTTTTTCTCTGAACGAGAGTTATGATATTTGTTTTGTTGAACTCAACACAATGTATGAATTATTTGATCCATTTTAGTAAAACATTAAATTTCCTGATTGCACGAATTGATAAAAGTTTAGCGGTAAATAAATCACGCTGCTAGTTGATAGTTTGCGTTGAGAGTGACTAGCTATTTATAATTTACACGAAACGCTAACTGATGGCATTATAGAAACCCTCGATTAACTTGTCAATGTTTTCAATGTCCACTTATCGATGAATAATTCTTCGCATTTGGCTTTAAACAAGACATCTCATCGAATCTATTTTCGACACATTCATTGTTATAAATCAATTTTATTCTGCATGAAATCAGGAAATTTGAAGGAGTTAAACGTATGCCCCATTATAAACAATTAATTAAACGCAAGTATTACTTTATGTCGGATGTTCAGGTGACGTTTTGAGAAACTCGTACAGTCTACCGAATCATTTCCCAAAAATTAAACGTCTAGATGAAATCCCTGGATAGGGGTATCTGCATTCGCATTTGCTACGTGAAAATATCGTAATTTGTTGAGAGATTCAATTCCCATTTGCTTCTCCAAAATCTTGTTGATTCAGAATGCACGCCTCTCGTGTGTGTGCGACATTTCAGTGCCAGAGCTATCGTACATGGATTGCCATACAATAAAATTAAAACCAACCGCGAAGTTCTACAAGGATTTATGCTTTGTCCGCTTCTCTGTACGATGTACATGAAACACTTGCGTTCATTCATAACAACCAAGAAGGTTGTCTTCGTGGATGTGATGAAAACTTGCAGTGAAAACTGTTTTGCTGCGAAGTACCTCATTCTTGCAAACGAAACATATCTCAATATTTTTTATAATATACAAAACGTTTTTTCAGTCTTGCCATCCTCAGAACGGTGTTGTACATCCCATGCACTCAATATTCCACAATTCAGCATTTAGGTTAATTATCCTTGAACTACCTCTTATTCTATGTGAACCACATCAGCAGTCGTGAATGCCAAAAATGTGGCAATGCTTGGACTCGACTAGACGTACACACGGAAAGCGTTTCTACATCTGCACACAACATTCCAGAGCGTCAAACTTTCTTATTCCGAAACATTGCTAAGCTTCGTTATCTGGTGAAGTGAAAGGTGAGGTGAGCATTTAGTCTAAGTGAATGAATTGTGAGTCGACGTGGCTGCCCTACAAGAGACGCGCCTACCAGACACTGGTAAGCTAACAGAAAGTGATTACACATTCTTTTGGAAAGGAAGAGGTTCCGATGAGCCTCGACTGCATGGAGTTGGGTTTGCCGTGCGAAACGACATATTAAAAGCAACAGAACCGAGCAGCAGCGGGAGCGAACGGATTTGGACTCTAAATCTGAGGTGCATTACTGGTACCATTACGTTGGTCAACGTTTATGCACCGACGCTCTCTGCGACGCCGCTGAAAAAGACGCTTTTTATCATAACCTCACAGCCGTCCTGAAAAACGTGCCACAGAAAAACTGTGTAGTGGTATTGGGTGATTTCAATGCCAGAGTTGGTGCAGATTACGAGTCTTGGCAAAACTGTCTCGGAAGGTTCGGCGTAGGTAAAACCAATGAAAATGGGCAACGCCTTTTAGAATTGTGCACACAGTTCAATCTTTGTGTCAGTAACACTTTCTTTCAAACAAAACCACAGCATAAGGTTTCTTGGAAGCATCCTCGCTCTAAGCATTGGCATCAGCTTGATCTTATTCTTGTTAAGCGTACTAATATAGGAAGCGTGCTCCTCACCAGATCATATCAAAGCGCAGACTGCGACACTGATCATTCACTGGTCTGTGCAAAACTGAAGCTCCCCCACACGAGATTTCACCGCACCAAATTGTCTGCTAAGCCTAGGATAGACGTCACTCGCATGTGCGAACCTAATCTAACTGCGAGATTCGCAAAAGCCTTCACGGACGAGTTCAACAAGACAACCCCACTTGAATCTGCTTCAGAAAACTGGGAATTGATAAAAAGCTGCATATGCCGAGTCGCACTTTCCACTTTCGGTCCGAAGAAAGCTCGAACGAGCGACTGGTTCGAAGCAAACGCTTCTGAGATGACTGCTGTGCTGGATGAGAAACGCTCAGCATTCTTGAGGTTCAAAGGTATGCCAACAGATGAAAACTTACGTCTTCTAAGAGCAGCTAGAAATAAGGTCCAACAGACTGCAAGGCGTTGTGCAAACGACTATTGGACTGAAGTTAGCCTCAATATCCAAAAAGCTGCGGATACCGGCAATTTTCACGGTATGTATGATGGGATCAAGAGAGCCATTGGCCCAAACAAACTTAAAACGGCTCCCATTAAGTCTTTATCTGGTAAGCCGATTGTCGACAAAACTCAACAGATGGAAAGATGGGTAGAGCACTTCTCCTCCCTCTACTCTAGGGACAGTACGGTTCTACCGCATGCACTTGAAAATGTCGAACGGTTGCCGACCATTGAATATCTAGATACCCCTCCTACTCTTGATGAGCTCAATAAGGCAATCGACCGCTTAGCGAATGGGAAGGCCCCTGGTGACGACGGAATTCCACCTGAGCTCATCAAATGCGGTAGAGCAGCATTATTACAGCCTCTTCACCATTTGCTTCTTCAGTGCTGGCAGGAGGGGGGTGTCCCACAAGAGATGCGAGACACAAAGATCATCACGCTATTTGAGAATAAGGGTGACAGAGGCGACTGCAACAATTACAGAGGAATCTCCCTTTTGAATGTTGTAGGGAAATTGTTTGCTAAAGTCTTACAGATCCGGCTGCAAGTTTTAGCTGATAGAATTTACTCCGAATCTCAATGTGGCTTCCGCAAGGGAAGATCAACCGTTGACATGATCTTCTCCCTG
Organism: Atriophallophorus winterbourni; assembly: GCA_013407085.1. NCBI lineage: Eukaryota > Metazoa > Platyhelminthes > Trematoda > Plagiorchiida > Microphallidae > Atriophallophorus > Atriophallophorus winterbourni. The sequence continues at coordinate 23,859 of JACCGJ010001646.1, forward strand.
AGACAACTTCAAGAAAAGTGTCGGGAACAGCGTATGCCATTATACGCTGTTTTTATTGATTTAACTAAGGCATTCGACTACGTCAGCAGGGAGGGTCTCTTCAAAATGCTCGATCTGATAGGCTGCCCCCAAGGCTGCTGAGACTCGTTATTTCGTTCCACTCAGGCATGAAAGGCTCAGTCCATTTTAACGGTTGCAGTTCAGAAGCATTTGAAATTCGCCGAGGCGTCAAACAAGGGTGTGTTCTTGCTCCCACGCTGTTCGGTATTTTCTTTGCTCTGCTTCTGAAGCACGCTTTTAAGACGAGAACAGAAGGCATTTACATACGCACGCGAAGTGATGGCAAGCTTTTCAACCTGAACCGGTTGAGGGCACAATAAAAGTAAAACGGGAGTGTGTGTATTAATTTGTGATAATCCGTGACCTGTTGTTTGCCGACGATACAGCCTTTATTGCTCACTCCCAAGAGAACCTACAGTCGCTAATGGACTGTTTTTCGTCGGCATGCAGACTTTGGTCTAACAATCAGCATGAGCAAGACCAAAGTCCTTGGTCAAGGGACTGTATCGCCACCAATCATCACTGTTGGAAACTGTCAGCTCGAACCAGTACATCATTTCACATATCTTGGTTCAACCATTGCGGATAACCTCTCGCTAGACATGGAGATCAATAAGCGGATTGGCAGAGCAGCTGTCATTTTGTCCCGATTGAACTCTCGTGTTTGGGGTAACCGCAAGCTGACTGTAAAGACAAAGATGATGGCATACAGCGCGTGCGTACTAAATGCTTTACTATACGGCAGTGAAACCTGGGCCACCCACGCAAGACACGAACGGAAGCTGAATGCTTTCCATCTACGAAGCATCCGTCGTATCTTGAACATATCGTGGATGGAAAGAGTGACTAACGCTGAAGTGCTTTCAAAAGCTGGTCTACAGAGCATGTTCACCCTATTGCTTCAGCGCCGCCTGCGGTGGCTTGGTCCTGTCTATAGAATGAAAAATGGTCGTATTCCGAAAGATCTGCTCTACGGTGAGTTGCAATTAGGAAGTCGACCATTGGGCAGACCGCACTTGCGGTACAAAGATGTTTGCAAAAGAGATATGAAAGCTCTTGACATTGACCCCGAAAGCTGGGAAGAACTTGCTCTTGACCGCTCACTTTGGAGGCATTGTGTAAAGCGTCGACTGCAAGCCGGGGAGGAGCAAATACAGCCCCTGGCTGCTGAAC
>JACCGJ010001647.1:14922-28076 GCA_013407085.1 Atriophallophorus winterbourni
AATTCCTTCTCATTTTTCTATTTAAACAAATTGATTTTTTCTTAATTCTTCACGGTTTTACCTATTTGTGTATACATTTTTGATACTGTTCGATCCACTTGTACACATTTTTTGTTTTGTTGAACTAATTGATTTTGCTTGGCTGCCATTAAATTCCACATAATTTTGCACGTGGTATTTGGGCTCATTTTATTGTTTCAATTTGGACACCAATTTGTGTGTCATTTGTTGTTTGATACGGAATTTTGGACGACAACATTGGTAAATTAACTATTTTCTAGTTTTTTATGCGTCATGTCGTCATTTTCATTGAATCTATTATTGCTGGAGTTTTGACTCCATTGTACCGGTGCGTTCCGATATAATTGAGGTTTGTATACCATTATTATTGTAACTGTCATTAATTACAGTACCGTAGTAAACCCAAATCGTGGTTCTGAATTTGTCGAACTAGGGACCGGGGATCTACGCGTTAACTAACGACATTGGTCGATACAGTACTCAATTTGGAACTGGATTTTGATTCTTCTCCAACTGGACGAGAAGTATTCGTTCTCTTCATAAACTTGACGGAAAGCACTCAAATCGAATTGCCTAATTGGATACGGTCAATTGGATCGCCAATCCAGCGGAACGAGGATCAACTTGGACCCTCGTACATCTACTCATTTCTGTTCAAACATTGGTGACGTTCTTGCATTTTTTTATTTTGTGTTTCGCCATTTTTGATAATGCCACGTAAATCGAAACGTCTGAACACTACTGATAAGCTTGCCTGTAATGGTGATAGTGACACTGTTGGTTCCGCCTCGCGTAGCTCTTGTATATCATCTCGAGGTAGTCCTAATTTCGACTCTAAACATGGGCCGTCTGTGCGTGAGCTCGAATTAGAGAGAGATTTAGTGATTGCTAAGGAAACGATAGCTCGTTTGGGCGGATGCAGTGTCAACGACAACTATGTTGCTGAAGTTCCGGTTAATCGACATATTGAGTCGGAAGCGGTGAAGATGTCACAAAGGGTCGTCAACGATGTTGCTTCATTGCCTAGGGTAGAGTTATCTACATTTGATGGCAATTCGGTGGATTACTGGAAATTTATTCGGCAATTTGAGTGTTATATAGAATCGAAAACTTGCGATTCCGGACAGCGTTTGCTATATCTTATGTATTATTGCCGGGGCAATGCTCGAAAAGCGATTGATGCTTGTGTGATGCTGTCGCCTGAAGACGGGTATAAAAGAGCACGCAGCATCCTACAGGAAATGTTTGGCCTGCCTCATGTCGTTGCACGCTCGGTATTGACCGAGGTGTTGAGTGAAGCAGCCAAAGTAAGAAGCGATTCGGATAGTCTGTCAAACCTTGCTTTGAAGATGGAAAGTTGTCAGATTGCTTTAAAGCAAATGCGCTGTGAAGCAGACTTAAATTCTGTCACCACCTTGGAAGGATTGGTCAAATGTTTGCCGGCTGGACTACAACAACAATGGGCTGACCTGTCAGATGCGATTGCCGCTGATGGGTCAGAAGTTGACTTTGCACGTTTATCTAAATTTGTCTCCCGCAAAGCGAGAATCGCCAGGAGCAGGTTTGGCATGCTCATTAATGAGACTAATGGGTCAACTAAGTCATCAGAGAAATTGAAATTGTCCGAAGGACGGAGAGTGTACATGACCACAAGTTACTCCCCATCAATGCGAATGGAATGCTATCAGTTTAAAGGACCTCATCGAATAGAAAACTGCCCTACATATCTGAAGGCTGATGTGAAAGACAGATGGGCTATTGCTAAGCAACACGGTATGTGCTACGTTTGCTTGAACCGGTCTCATAAAGCATGCGACTGCAAGGTGCCGACTGTTTGCTCCGTCGAAGGGTGTGGTAGACTTCACCATTCGTCTCTACATTATAATCGTATAAGTGAGCAACAAAAAACTATTAATTACAGTGCTACTGCTCTCAGGCCAGCAGTAAGCCTGGGTTACCTGACGGTGAAAATTGACACGCCTGTGGGGCTTGTTCCAGTCGTAGCGTTACTCGATAATGGCTCGGATACCACTCTGATCTCACAAAGATTTGTTGAAAAATTCGGTATGCCTAGTGTCGCAGTTGATGTGTCGATAACCTCGCTCGGTTTGCATCGGAAATTGAAAAGTTCAGTATTGAGTTTCAATGTACATTCCGTTGACGGGGATGAAGTAATTCATGTTGCCGAAGCTTACACGGTTTCCAAATTACCTGAAGTAACAATGAATTCCCCGAATAGTATCATCGCAAGATATGATCATTTGAAGGATCTAAGATTCTCGGAGAATATTGGACAAGAAATAACCTTGCTGATTGGATGTAACGTTCCGGAAGCGCATTGGGCGTTGGAACAGCGATTAGGAGGCAGGCGCCGTCCATTTGCAACGAAAACATCGTTGGGTTGGATTTTGCAAGGACCGGCATGCCAAGACTCGAAAAATGTCTTCAGTTTAAATTCTTCTACGGATGAAGGGTCCATCGATGAATGTATCAGGAGGCTACACAATACTGAATTTGCGGATATTGCCACAGAAGGCAAGGAACGATCGCGTGAGGATGAAGAAGCATTTTCTCTAGTAAAACGATCAAAATTTATTGACGGTCACTTCCAGGTGCCGCTACCATGGAGGGGTGATAGACGTAAACTTACCGCAAATTATTGGATAGCGGAAAGCGCTTGGGCTACTTGAGGCGTCGATTCGAACGTGACAGTGCGTTATTCGAACGCTACAACAAGATAATGGCACATCATTTGACTACTGGTTATATCGAAACCGTTCCGTGTAATGCAGATGAGAATCATGCTTGGTATTTGCCTCACCATCCTGTTTTCAATCCTAAGAAACCAGAGAAGCTCAGAATTGTGTTCGATTGTGCTGCTAAACACAACGGTGTATCGTTGAATGATGCCCTACTTCAAGGACCAAATCTAACAACGAATTTGATCGACGTGTTGATACGCTTCCGCTTACACGCCTATGCCGTCGCCGCTGATATCGAAGAAATGTTCTCACAGGTAAAGGTGCCAGAGAATGATAGAGATGCTCTTCGAATTCTCTGGTGGGACAAAAATGACATTCCGGGTCCCATTAAAAGGTTTCGGATGACGGTTCATCCTTTTGGTGCAACGTCGTCTCCATTCTGCGCAACGTTCGCACTGCGCAAAACGGTTGAGCAATTCGGGCATCTATTTGAAAAGAAAATCGGAGACTATGTTTCAAGAAATTTTTATGTGGATGACTGTTTGATATCAGTGCCTACTGAACTCGAAGCAAAATCTTTGGTGAAGCAGTTGTCTGCATTGTTACGAATGGGAGGGTTTCGTTTGACAAAATGGATTTCCAATGATCGTAATTTACTTGAAGATGTGCCGGAGGACGAACGCGCACCTAATGTTCGAGTTATTAGCCAAGATAAGCTTCCGACCGAAAGAATGCTGGGTGTTAAATGGGATGCAGACACTGACGAATTCGCGTTTGATCTGAATCTGTCAAAACGCCCAACGACGAAACGAAGTTTGTTGTCAGTTGTAAGTGGGTTGTATGACCCACTTGGCCTCATGAGTCCTTGGATTTTTCCTGGGAAGGTTACACTACAAAATTGTTGCAGAAAACCTCTGGGTTGGGACGAGACGATGTGTGATGATATTCAACAAATGTGTGATAGCAGTAGCATGCATGCAATCAAGGAGTTACGTATTCCAAGACGCATTAGCGAAATGAATGAGAGTATGTCGTCCTTGAGTCTTCACGTTTTCAGCGATGCTTCGGAATCTGGTCATGGCGCTGTTGCATATGGACGTTTGTATAATGATTCGGTCATGTCACCGGTTCGTCTATTATTTTCAAAATCTCGAGTGAATCCATTGAAAGCGGTATCGATTCCTAGGTTGGAATTAGCCGCAGCTGTACTTGCGGTACGTGTATATCTGATTCTGAAATCCGCCTTTGGTGAACTTGTCAAAAACGTTTTCTTTTGGACAGATTCGATGACCGTTTGTATTATATTACCAATCGAACTAGTCGTTTCTCAACGTTCGTAGCGAATCGTTTGACCTTCATACATGAACACACGATACCTTGCCAGTGGAGGCATGTTGGTACACGATTTAATCCGGCTGATTTGACCTCCAGAGGTGCTATGGAATTGTCTCGATTGGAATTTTGGTTGAACGGCCCCGACTTCCTGAAACAAACCATTGATATGTGGCCTGAAGTAGTTGATCCACCGTGCAGCGAACGAATTGAATTCAAGCGTGCCAATTGTAACATTACTTCGGTTGAGTCAGAGTGTGGAATAGACGTCATTCTTCGTCGATTCTCTAGTTGGAAACGGCTTGTACGCTCGATTGCATGGCTGATCCGTTTCAAGCGTTATGTTATTATCATGTTTGGTCATTGTTCCAATGGATCTTTATCGGTAGGCAAGATCGGATTAGACGAATTCCGAAATGCCGAAGCAGAAATTATTCGATTGACGCAGCGGAATGTATTTGGTGATAAGGCGCTAAGTGAGCCCTGCGAGTTCAATTTGTCATCATTGAAGAAGTTACGCCCATTTATTGATCAAGGTTTTTGGGAAGTTGGTGGTCGATTGAGGCATTCTGATCTTGCAGGTGAAAGCATTCATCCCATTATAATTCCTAAAAGGCATAATGTTACTGACCTATTGATTTTTGATGTTCATCTGCTCGAAGGACATTCTGGGCCAGCGCATACCCTCAGCGTCCTGCGCAGGAAATTTTGGCCGATCAGTGGGCTATCATGCGTGAAGCGAGCCCTCGCGAAATGCTTAACCTGTAAACGGTTAGATGCCAGACCGGCAACTCAACTGATGTCTGACCTTCCTCCAGTCCGTGTGACCACAGGTTCTTACCCGTTCGCTAAAGTGGGTCTGGATTATTTTGGACCGTTTGAAGTTAGCGAGGTCGATCTGTAGAAAAACGATACGGATGCCTATTTACTTGTTTACAGTCACGCGCAGTCCACATAGAAGTAGCCCATTCTATGGATACGGATTCGTTTTTGATGGCGCTCTTTCGTTTCATTGGACGTCGAGGTAAACCGCAGATTATTTATTCGGATAATGGGTCCAACCTTGTTGGCGCTGAACGAGTGCTACGTATATGGCTAAATGGATTGAACAGTGACGGTTTATCGGATAAACTAGTTTCACATAGTATTGAGTGGTGCTTTAATCCTCCGTACTCTAGTCATAGAGGAGGTGTTTGGGAGCGGCTGATAAGATCCATTCGTCGTGCATTGAATGCTACATGCACAGAACAAACACCATCGGACGAGACGCTGCAAACCGCTCTAATTGAAGCTGAGCGAATTCTGAACAACAGACCGCTTGTTCCTTTGTCTTCAGAGGATATTGACTCTTGTTCTTTGTGTCCTAACGATTTGTTGTTGAATCGCTCGAATGATGGAATGCATTCTGAAGAAAGATTTGTTGACACTTATAAGAGGAATTGGAAACAATCGCTGCACCTGGCAAACGTATTCTGGAAACGCTGGAAATCTGAGTACCTACCACTACTACAGACAAGACAGAAATGGATCAATCGCAAACGCAATTTTCGTGTTAGGGATGTGGTATTATTGAGCAGTGTTGAAACTTCGAAGCGTGCTTGGCCACTTGGTATTGTTGTAGATGTTCATGTGAGCAAAGATGATCTGGTCAGGACTGTTGTTGTTCGCTCAAAAAATGGTTTGGTAACACGTGATATACGGAAAATTTGTCTGCTGGAAGGAGCACAAGAAGAGGAATGCTCGGAGTCTGGCGTGGCGGCGCAGATAGGGCTAGCTCAAACTTCCTAAAGGGAGAACGGCAGAACCTGAGGACGTGGTGGGTCTTAGTCCGGCAAACTATTTCCCTATAAAAAGCCACATGTGTCCAATGATGGCGATGCGACGTGGCGTGTGTGACTCGCCACTAAATAGAGTCATTGCCATTCTGCTTTATTCAGGGTCGGGTAGTTAGGAAGGTGGAACCAATCAGTTTGTTCATTCAGAAATTAGCTCTAGAAGGAATTTGACGGGAGGTGTAAATGACAAGAAATTTGTGTAAAATTCCTTATTTTTCTATTTAAACAAATTGATTTTTCTTAATTCTTCATGGTTTTACCTATTTGTGTATACATTTTTGATACCGTTCGATCCACTTGTACACATTTTTTTGTTTTGTTGAACTAATTGATTTTGCTTGGCTGCCATTAAATTCCACATATTTTTGCACGTGGTATTTGGGCTCATTTTATTGTTTCAATTTGGACACCAATTTGTGTGTCATTTGTTGTTTGATACGGAAATTTGGACGACAACATTGGTAAATTAACTATTTCTAGTTTTTATGCGTCAGGTCGTCATTTTCATCGAATCTATTATTGCTGGAGTTTTGACTCCATTGTACCGGTGCGTTCCGATATAATTGAGGTTTGTATACCATTATTATTGTAACTGTCATTAATTACAGTACCGTAGTAAACCCAAATCGTGGTTCTGAATTTGTCGAACTAGGGACGGGGATCTACGCGTTAACTAACGACATTGGTCGATACAGTTGGTTCTTTCGCTTCCGTCAATATCGTCTCCCACACTGTTTTTCTTGCTCGTCATTAACCTATTGTATTATCAACCCTTTTGCTTATTTAGACCTCGATTTATTGCGCATAATTTGTCGTAATCTCGATTGCTTGGGACATTCGAACAGTTGAACTTAACTTTGGTTTTTACTCGTGTGCGTAACTTTGTGCGTACTCCATATTGTTTTGACATTACCCGGTTACCCGGTTTTACCCGGTTAACCCTAATAATTGAAGTATGTTTTTACTATATTTGATTGCCTCAATACAGTACCGCTTTTATGGGCAAATCCTTGATGGGCTCTGATATACCTGGGGATTTTTGAGTCACTCAAATTCGGACGTTTCATTGATTGTCAAATACAATCAAAAGTACTTAACCAAACAGTACTCAATTGTGCTCAGTTACTTCGGTTTGTTCAACCGCCTTCCCAAATTTTGATTAAACAATTTGAACATTCGTCAACCAATCGAATAGCAGGATTTCATGTTCAAGAAAGCTTTTACCAAGTCGCTCAAGAACGAAGTTTCTGATGAGTTGGATCTGATTTTAGATGCCTTACCTGAGGACACTTTCACTAATGACACTCCCCACAGTTGATTTTCCTAATCTTTGCAAACATTCGGACCCCGTTTTGCTGAACCAGCAGAGGTACGACTTGACGAAATGGAAAGAAAGAGAAAAGAAAGAGAGCGGAGAAAATTAGAGGAAATTGAAATAGAGATAGGGGAGATAGAAATTAGAAAACGCTATTTATAAAGAATGATGTGTCTTCACACAGACGACGAAATATATATAGAAAATATTATTGCTACCGGGAATCCAACCTGCGACCCCGTACCCGTGAACGAAGCATACGACCGTTGCAATATAACCCCATTTTTGTGTCGCCCAATCCGACTTGACTGCAATAGCTCTCTTGAACCAGAAAATGTTGTTGATGGGTTTGATGGAACAACAGCAGTTTCAGATGTTGATGACTTTGTCGCGATTCAACCATTGTCATGAAGTTGTGGACGTCCTGTTTGTTTTAGTTCGGCTTGTGATAATCGTGTTAATTTGCCCACTGATTTTACTGAGACTGATGTGACGACGCGATCAAAATTTCTGTTGAAGACACATGTTGATATTTCCTTGAAACTTGTAATTGATTTTGGATTTGACGGGAGACCTGGCCGAGCTGCTAATATGTCCGTTTAACGTGATCGGCGGAACAGTCCAAAACGTTGTTATGGTGCTACATCGAAATATGAAGTGTCACCCGTCGACGTGATCAGTATTTATGCTGATTTGAGTTCCCGTGTGTGCATCGGAGCAGAATCTCGTTAATGACAAAATACCTTCAACTGACAAGTGTGCAAATCTGATGATGGATGAAAGGAACAGAAAGTCTGCGTGGAAGCCAAAAATGTGCAATGTTTATTAAATTGTCAATGTCGCACATACAGTGGATTTTTTCGTTCGATAAAATGACGAAAATAAACAGTAATCAACCATTTTTACAAAAAATCGATATGTGAGCTGTTATTATATCGAATTAAGTAATGGGACGAGGAGGGAAATGTCCCATAGAATATTGAAGTTCTACAGACGTAACCATCGAAAATGTGGGAGATATCAAAAAGACTGAATCTGCGAAATTTTCAGTTGTGATTGTCTTTGTCTACAAACTTGACATCCCTATGATTTCAAAAGGCTGTTTAGATGAAGCTATGTACTTCAAGATTCAAGATTCATGATAAAAGAGAGAAATAGATGTAAAAGACTATAAGACATATGTATGAAATTAAAATATCAAACTTTCATGTTTGCGTCCATGTACTTCAAAGGAGGAGCAAAACTATTACCAATTGCAACATGCAAAGAAGAAATTTCGACCGGAAATATATGTTTGGTTAATTTGTTTCTCCAGGAGTGAGTGGAAGAAGAAAGCACTAAGAGATTTTTTTAGTAAACTGGAGCCAACTCAGTATTATTTACATACATTATCGTAGTGTTTGTTTGAAAACCATTTTGTTGGACCATGAAATAATTTCTAGAAGTTAACTGTTTCACGAAAAGCATATGTTTTTTCGCGCACCATTTCCTTCATAATTTTTTACTTTCATTTTCTCTTTTTTAATCTTTGCTCCAGAATAAATCGCATCCTCCCCACTTGCATATTTTGATGCAATCTAGACGAAACTTTATTACTGTGTGAAATTGATCGAAAACATTCAATTTCTCGCCCTTGTAAATTTACTATCCTTCATGAAACGGAAAGCGTTCGAAACATCCGCTTGATAAAATCATTTTTTTCAATTCATTTATTTTGTACACATTGATAACCTGATCATGTTTTTGCATGCCTCGGTTTACCAAGAATATAGTGTTATTATTATATGGACTGCGTATAAATTACTGCAACAGTTCAATCAGGAACGCAATATTTTAAAGGTCAGGTTGTGACTGTGAGCAGGGAGACGGAAAAAATGTTTTGAAGAGTCGTCTTAATGGGTGTGATTCCGTATGGATTATTCGGTATGACAGGATTAGGTCAGCTCGAATGCGCTTGGTTTCGAGAGTTCCCAATAAAGTCCAGTCAGTCGCTGCTCGAATGGTAGATTATTCAATGCAGTAACCATATCAGTTGGCTTATGATAAATCCTTCCGAAGAAAGATATGTTTGTTTCCATCAATTTCATCCAAGCCTCTACTGTATGGTCAACAACTGGATGATTGTGATGACTTTTTATGAGAAGGTATGTCAGTAGCATCTCCCGAAACGCCTAGAAATACAATAGTTTTGGGATTATTTTCTCTCGAAATTACTTCGATGACTTTCGCTCTCACCAATGAAGATCTGCGAAGATACGACATGTAGACTCTGGAACATCTTTAATCAAGTAAGCATTTAAGAATACGTTTTACATGTCCTTTGCCGATTGCAGCGTTATTTGCAAAAGGCAAGGATTATGTTTATGGAGATAATTCAGTTGGCGATTCAGTTAAAATTTTGATAAGTAAGTAACTGCGGCCAGTATCATTTGACTATGGAGTTTATAACACACAACTGAGTCATGTTTTGCTGAGCTTTGAACAACGTTTCCCGTGATTGGATCACGTTGATGCGTATCACACTGAAGATTAGACCCGCGTACTTTGATTTATAATTTGAGTCGGGTTTTTTAGAACTATTTTTGTTGAATCCCTTTTCGTTTCAGCTAAGATGTAGAGTCAGAGATTCCGACGAACATTTACCCGTTTAACTCACCATCTGCGCGGTTATCTGGGCTAATGTTAGCTGGTTAGAGTGTAATGTTGCCTTTATGATGTTTTATCAGTTTTTTCAGATTTTATACACTGGATTTCAGTCTATCTAGACGCCTCTCAATTTCATAATCAGGTAATTTCTCCTACGAGATTGACACTGTTGGCTTGATCTTGCAAATCAAGCAAAAGTAACAAACACTGAGATAATTATATTTGTTAATAATCGATTCCAAATCTGAGGTCAGCAATTTTTCGCATTTTGCACGCACTTTCAACAAACAAGCGTAACACATGTCAAATCTCACCTTAGGACATACCGACTTTTAGCCATACGAACACACATGCATCCTGATGCACTTTATCTTTTCGGGGACATCCTTTCAGGGTTGTGAGCAGCTCTGTTTAGTGGTGTGTGCACAAACAGTGGTTCGTTAGTTGATCACACGGTTTGAAAATATAACCAGTCAAATTTGAAGAATAAGTTATTTCTTATGACGTTAATCTCTTTGAGGACTTACAGAGTATTAACAGCATTGCGCGCATACATCCGATACGGGAAAATCACAGGAAATCCGAATTTGCTCCTATTATCAAATATAGCTATGTGAGTGGGATATTCAGTATGCTCACTTCAAGGGGACTTTAACAAGGTATAACATATGCACGTACGTATAGGTGTAAGAACATTATATCGTGATAATCAACAGCTTAAAAAAAAGCGACCGCACAACACAATATGTGGTAGCCAGTGTGGTTAGATGGGAAGGTTATGACGACTTTTATATTATCTGCAAACAAAAAAGTTCTTACCGTGTTTTATGACAATTGTATATCGTTTATGAAAATGGAGAAGCGTAATAATAATGATATATATATTCTTGGGCATCCAGAGCATGTTATACATGATCAGTTTATCAAAATTGGAACAGCAAAAGAAAATATAACGGTGCGAACGACCGAAATGAGCGGGATTTTTAAACATTTTTTTCCGTTCAATAATGAGAACAACTATACAGTAAGTGAGAAAAATTCTAATGTCTAATAACAATAAGGTTTCATTCAAATTTTGTCAGGATTTACGGATTGCAAGGATGGGAAAACATGGAGAACAGAAATGGAAGGTAATTATGGAAACAGTGGAGTGAATTGCAATAAATTGTCATAGAAGAATTGACAAATAAATTATATATGCATCAATTCATGTTTTTTTTACGAAAAGATTGGTTGACAAAATGAAAAAAGGAATATAAGTCCATCAGCATAAGAAAAACCAAGAAATTCTGGGGGATAGGTGAGGGTATGGTTAATAGCATGGAAGTATGGTACGCTGTGTGCTCCAATACTCTTGAAGAATTGTCGACGAATCGAACCCAAATGTGTTTACCAGCCGGGTTTTCGTTATCTGCAGGAGAGTGAATCGCAAATGGAAAAAATCTCGGGCGGATAGATTTCGAGCCTGTTTCAGTGATGGTTCGGTATTCGAAGACACTAGAATATAATGAAAGATATTCTCTTCACCACCATGGTGAGAGGTCATCAAAGTAAAATAGTTCATCATTAAAAAAATAAGAATGTACATTAAAAACATAATGATTTTCAGGTTTTTTTTACTTTTTTTATTTTTTGGTAGATTTATTGTTTTGGCAAGTTTGGATAAAAATGTCCGCATTTATAAGCCGCATAGATAAAAACAATATAACATAAGGTTATGGTGTGGGTAAGAAAATGTCATGAATGCAATGTGACAAATAGAAAAATGTGATGCAAGTCCCAAACTATGACGAGACATGCATAGACCCTATGTAACCTGAAACTACAGCAGCGTTATAAATAGATAATCAAAAAAATATTTGTTTAGATGTTTCGAAATTTTTTCAGAGAGACATTTGTTAACGATAGAAACCTGAATTGAAACAATGATGATAACTATGTTTAAACAAAAAAGGGGGTAAGATAAGCCTAAAGAGATACAATAAGTAAAGGTACATATAATACTAGTCCCACGTTTTGATGTATGTATGATGTATGTATGAAAGCACAAGCCTGATCCAGGCAAATTGCCGCACAGTCAGAGACTGCACGTGGGCTAAGATACTGTCAGGTTGCTTAGGCCTAAACAGATATGAGGGGGGGAATAGAAATAGATGTAATATACATAGACCTAAGTAACCTGACACATAATAATACCATGTATTTCGGACATTGTGAACAGTTCTATACGTGTGCTAATATACAAAATACTTACAACTGGTTCAATGACCAGGAATACCGTGACAAAATATATTGTCTATAGAAGTGTTTATTTTGAGAATTTCGCATAGCGATGGAGCATAAGAGAATCTATGAGTGTTTTAAATTTACGTGTAGATGTGCACATGCGGAACTGGAGTGGAAGAGAATTCCAAAGATGCGCATACCTAATTAAAAAGAAGTTTTTTTGAACTTTAGTGCGAGTAAAGGGAATATGTATTAGCCTCATTCGGTTACGTCCTACAGAACGATTGCAATCTTTGAAGCGCATGGTAGATATAAGCTTAACTTGGTGCTCTGTGATGATTCGTTTCCTTGTTTAACTCCGCTCGGAATAGCAAAATAAATAAATAAATGAATATTTTATTCTTGGAATTTCAAGGCATGCTAAGCATAATCGATAATTATCAACAATGTTTGTATAAATGAAGCATAAAAATGGACAATAATTATTAACATTTTCAAGGTCATACGTGCTGGTAATTTTTCGTCCGTTAAAATAGTAAAGGTAAATGGTAATCAATCAGTTTTACAGAAATTCAAAATATGAGCAGTTATTGTATGAAAAGAAAATCGAGTGAGGGGAAAATGACACGAAGAATATTAAAGAACGATGGACCGGAACATCGAAGATGTGAGGAATCTCGAAGAATCAGAATCTTCAAAAATGTGCAGTTGGAACACAATATTATTGTCGAATATATGTTTTGAATAGAGAGTGTCTTTTGTGGGTATTCGCAAAAGATTCAGCGTCGCAGTGTTTCCTCGTTTGTGAGCCGGAATTCTTCACATGGATGTAAAGAGGTAATCTGGAAAATAAATACTAAGAGATCGAGTGACTGTTCATTATGAAAGTTGAAAAACTGATATCACTGTTAATATCCAGCAATGCCATGATTGTATAGTTCATCTAATGAGATATCTAGGTTGAGAAGTTTCATTAATTTTTCAACTGTGAGAAATGAATTCAGATGTGATTTAAAATCACATAGTGAGGTACAAAGTCTTATGTTTTTCGGAAGAATATTCCAGAGTTTAGCGTAT
>JACCGJ010001648.1:0-13061 GCA_013407085.1 Atriophallophorus winterbourni
GAATTGCGACACTTGAATCTGCAACCATAGAGTAGAACATGAGGGTCAGTTTTATGTTGGGTTTTAATAGCTCAACACTGTTGGAAGAACTTGGCGCAATCATTCATGTTTAAAAACAAAACACATTCACATAATAAAATCGTGTCAAAAATCTTGTATAGTTTACCAGCTAATACTATTTCTAGTAAGTTTCTTATTTCGTTCAATCTGACGGATGCAAGGTACTACTGTAGCGAATTAAAAGTCAATACACATGCCGTTCCATCACACACACACACATCAACACGTTTTCGGACAGAGCGTTTATTATGTCTATTGAATACCACACAAACTGCTTCAGATTATCGGCTGACTTCCGCTTTACTATTCCAACATCTCAGGTCATCGGTTAATCTGTTGCAGCTGGCCAACATCTGTCATCTTATCACCACCACCGATCCAACATGAAGTACGTCGCCCTTTCGTGTTTCGCACCCACTTGATGATTTCGCCAGATTCCTCCCTGAGCTCAACCAATCCAACGTTGATCCCATTCACGCAAGGATCCCACAAGGCAATAGGACGTCAATTGGTTAACCGTGTTTATTGCGCACATGACAAAGAACAAAACACTCGTCGTAACCACAACGCTGCCCCTGAACATGTCTGCCCCGGTTGTCCCTTCGATCTGATTTGTCAGCCGATTTCATATCCGTGACGAATGGCAGATCGTTCGATAGCGGCTGATGTTAACATCCCATCTTCCGAAGATATTGACACTGAACCGTCGTCATGCAAACCTTTAAAACCCCGAATTATTACCTCTAACGATGGTCGTCGGTGGTCTTTTGGGCCCTTCCCGCTTTAGTGTTGTGACGGAAGGTGGTGAACTGAAGGTCGATGTTAAGCAATTTGCACTATATTTCTGAAGACGTTTTTCAAGATATGAATACCGGTAGCACAGATACTGGATGCCGATCGTTAGTATTCTCCAGGTAGGCGCCATGTCTCAACCTCATGAACTTTAGAACAGACCCTTATGAAGTATACATCTGACTTGTGATATGCAGTGCCTTCGGGATGTTAAAAATACATTACACCCGAAAACACTATTGAGCAAACGATTTACCACCCTTCATATAATCCAAAATAATCTTGCTCGCGGTCTGGGCCCCTTGGCTGCGAAAAGATATTGCTCTCTTTGATAAAATATATCACAGAGCAACAAAGGTAGTGATGGGTCTTCGCCTATAGAACTGTGTCTACCGAAGGACATCCACTAAAACACTTGCTCGATGAGTGTGATGGGAAAGTGACACACAGACATACATTATCACTTTATGTCCCAAGTTCCTGTATTGATTGCGGCGCCAATTTTTCGCCGTACGTGCTATAATTCTTGGAATTCCCTATCCCAACATGCAGGGGAATCTCTTAGACTGGCAGTTTTTATAGCGAAATTGGACTTACACATGCAAAAGAATATCATTCGTTAGCCTTACATTTGATATTCTCTATTCCTTCTATACTATTACATTTTTTATATATTTTCATTCATACAGTAATCCTGTGGTGTTGTAAAATATTAACTTTTTAAACAATTAATCCTGGAATCCTTTAACATTTTACCAGGGAGATTCATTAATCAAAAAAATTAGAAAGTTAATGGCAGAAAAACAATATGCTTGGCAAATAACACAAGAATGCGGAATATGCTAAATTAAAGCTTATAAAATATCCACAATCATAATATCGTCACTCATATAATCTATGGCTCAACATACTCAAATTTCGACGTAAAAATTACCAGTCAATAGGGAAATTGTTCAGGTAGTTTTAAGTGAATCACTTTCTAACGAAAATGTACGTTACGGATTTCGCAATTGTTCTGTTACTGAAGTTGAATTTCCACTGCATTTTTTCTTAGTTTCGAAATAACCAGGCATAAAACATTAGGGATATAAAGAGCTTCCACAGGACAGTATTCGTAACAACGAAAGTTGGATCACCGGGGATGACAAAGCGCTAATTTGTAAACATGATCTGGGTTCTGGTAGTAGTTGGTGTGATGTTAACAAAAACACACATGTTTCCCATGACGCAAACACGCTGAACTGTGACAGAACTGCGTTGAACCACGAGATTGATGCTTGACACATTGTGAGTACACCTGACGAAAAATGCGTTTGGTGGTTACGTCAACGGCGATCTGAAGAGAAGTTGTACGAATCCTCTCTGTCTCGCTCATGTGATGAACGTAGGTGGTGAGGGACGCTACGCGTGACAAGCGATTATGTAACGTTTCTCGTTCGAAACCAGCGTTTGGTGCTGACGGCTCAACAGCCGGGGATTTCAGACTGTGAACTACCACACGAGATGAGAGCTCGGTAGGAATGACTGTGGCAAAACTGTAAAGACGGTCATCAAACGATTT
This sequence comes from Atriophallophorus winterbourni, assembly GCA_013407085.1. Classification (NCBI taxonomy): domain Eukaryota; kingdom Metazoa; phylum Platyhelminthes; class Trematoda; order Plagiorchiida; family Microphallidae; genus Atriophallophorus; species Atriophallophorus winterbourni. The sequence continues at coordinate 2,414 of JACCGJ010001648.1, forward strand.
ATTCCTGAGTCGAAACGCTACATTCGAATTAATAATTAATGCATACATTTTATAAAGCGAGTCTAACACAAAATGACCTATTATTGATACAATGGCCGTAATACTTATAATTCAAATTCTATTCAGAAGAGATACTTTGTGGCAAAATGAAATGAAGGAAAGTCGAGAGTTTTTATTATGAGCACTATATGTGTTTTAACCTTCGATAAATTGTGGCAAGTGATTTAAAACTGGTGCATTGGATGAGACTTATCGGTATGAATGCACTTTGAGCATTAAGTTACTTACACCACTCTAGCATAGTACAAGGTCATTTTTCTGTGGTGGACCTTAAACATTCAAGAAGGTATTGCCGCACGTGTTTTACTCTGTGAGGGTATGTCCTCGTTGGCATCCGACCATCCGCAGCAAGTGTTGCACATTCAACAACAACTAAGCTCAAATTCGATGAATATAATCGTAAGAATCCGGTGTTTCTCTCACATACTGCTCATACCCAAATCACGATAAACCTTTGATTATATTGTCCATCCCGTGCATATTTTGGTGGATGTTTTTTCATACTATAAAATTGAATTGAAATAGTAACTCTTCTTCAAATTTATGACTGATTTTATATGTCCTCATGAAAAATTAAACTAGTACGTTAATACCAGCTCCTAATTACCTCAAAGTTTATCGAAATGAATATTGGAACTACACCGTCCGTGGTAATCGGCAGATAATGTGACTATAGTTAACACAGGCTTTTGTTTCCACACGAAAGCTTCATTTCGATAGTGGTCATAAAGTTTGACTTGCCAATAATGCCTTTATATCTTGACAAACCTAATCTACTAGTGCAAATTTAATGCGTCCCGGAATGTTTCATGTAGATTAAGACGAGGTACAATGAACAAGACGAAGTAAATGGCCTTATTCGTTTGAACAAATTTTTGGCCAATAGTGTTAATTGCTTGTTTAATTAAAGATTTTCCACATCTTATATTTGCAAGTTGTATGCTTATGTGATTAAACATGTCGATCTCATCCAAAAACGGTTTCAGAGTGCAGTTATCTCTGTTATAAATCAGCGGTGTGTAAATGAGTTTGTCTTGAGTTTGAGCTCCACATTCCGGTGAATTTGAAAATCAGAAGTCGCCTTGACTGGTAGTCTTTTGCTGTGTGAACCAAACGGAATGGGTTTAGTGATGAAAGAAAACGTCCCGTTTGGACCATGTAGCAATAAACGCGTTGCTCTCAAACTGATCGAGGAATATTGTGGTTTACCCAAATCCTCTGAAAACACTAACGGAAGAGTGAGGCAATTTCGTTGTGGCAAGTCTAAACAGAAATCTTTAAATTGAGAATGATAGGGAGTGGCTATCTTCGAGACAATTGATAACATTTTTACGTCAAACTAACGGCCGTGAACGACCGGGTAGTGCATTAGCTGGGAATATAGTGAGAAAGATGGTTCATCTTGAATCAGCCTGTTTAGTCGTGCTCGAAAAGCATACCCTTGATCAACATCGACTAAAGTACGTTTACAAGAAGTATTGGCGTAATACATTAGATTACATAGATCACATTAGCAAACGAATTTCCAAATGGACCCGGAAGTAAAACAGCGCCGAGATGCACATTGTGTATTCGGATTTATTATATTGCGTTCTGCTGTCAAAGGATGCTTCCTTGATTACACGAATGTGGTTCGTAGTCCAATCGTGCCCCATCGGTGGACCTACTCAAAAGGCGTCATCTACCGGTTGAAATAACAAACTCAATAAACTAAAAATCTCAATCAAGTGAACTCGAGGGAGTACGCTCTACTTCGCCCATCGTTATGAAAGGAGGTTACCTCTCCAATTTTGCCGTACCCTTCCTGTTCGCATAAACACTTGGCAGTCAAACGTTCGAGAGGATTGCGTCAAAGAATGATCTCGGCATCTGAAGTCTGCAGCACGAGGTCGTCTATAAGCGTACATGCAGCATACTCGGGTGAAATTTCGGACGTTTCCCGCAGCACACAATGACAGAGGTACTCAATACACACATACACCCAGTTGTGAACTATACGGCACAAGCTTGGGCACCATGGTTGGTAGAAGACATTTAAAGTAAAGCGACTAAAATCGTAATCGAACTGTAAAATATGCCATTTGAGAAGCGACGGGCTAGACTCTGATTTTGCACATCCGAGGTGAGATAATCCGAATAATTCATTCCGCATCCCACTATCTCCGGCACCAAGTTAAATTTATTTCAAATCTCCCCACACGCAGTCACACCTTCACCCTTCAACTACTATATCCCCGATTAAACTATCGATGGTACTTTTATTCAGTCCATGTAGGCTTTCTAATGAACAGTTTACCCCAAGAAGTTGTCCACACCTAATGAAATAATCTTTTCTGTGTGGGCCATAGTTTGCTTGAAAACCCTCAGTGCTTTCGTGTTACACAACTCAGATCAAATTGACACTAAGCACAGATACGATTTGGACAGTGTTGTCGTAATTATAGTTGCCAATATGTTAGATGGGCGTCTGTTTAATTTTTGTCAGGTGTTTAAATAACGTGTTTGACCAATCAGCTTTCTTGGTATTAAGGTTTGAAAGTTTCAACTCGGGAATGAATGGGGACGCTATCAACAAGTAGGTGTGAAACGTAGCGGGTGACGAGGATAACGTTGGACCGAGCGATATATTGTGGTGCTCAAATTCCCACCACTTACTCACTGAGGGGATATAAGCACAATAAATTGGCTGTGTATAGGCGCCTGGAACGTATGGCCTAGAATCAGTGATTATGTATTTGAACATGGTGGTTCTTTGTAAGAACCCTATTCAATAATGGCATTGAAATATACCATTAGTAACTCGGATATCTTCATTGCATGTGTTTACACCCTACTAAGAGTTAGGACAGGAGACGCGATCTGGCCTCGAACGAACTGACAATCATCACATCCCTCCCACCATCTACATTATGATCGAGGATAGCGCGACTCATCACCGACATTGAAGCCAAACTGATTCATACATTGCGACTAATTCCAACAGAATAAATGGAATGTGAAAACAAGCGCTTTAACAGGAATACAAACCCATTCACATCATTAACCTAAACTTGCTATGTTTGAAAACAAAACGCACGATTCCTCTGAACAGTGTGCATATTCAGAACACTGTCTCGTTCGATGAAGCGTGAAAAACAAGAACCACACCCAACCAAACAAAATGCATTATGGGAAATTGAAAGAGCCGCGAATCGGACGAAAATTAATTGACCACAATCAAGTGAATGCAATTCACGTGGTCAGTATCGCTTTATTAATGCTCAAGTACGAGCGGGGTTGGTTTAAAAATGATGATCAGATATTAGTTAACCTGGAGAAAAATGACACTAGTTAAACCAATCGATTGGAATATGTTTGGGACCGATCGTGTATTCATATTGCAAAGAAATTTGAGTGGAATCGGTTAGAATAGTTACTTAATCATGTTCCCTGTCCTTACTATCACCCTTGGTCTGACGAAGCTTCTGTGTCAGAAGTGAAACGTTACCCAAAAACTATTCTAACCGATTCCACTCAAATTTCTTTGCAATGCGACACTAGTTAAAATTATATTGACTAAGTTCAACTTCTAAACGAACCACGATGTTCAGACACAGAATCACAAAGTGATTCTTGGTCAAGCACTCGAGGCGCTTATGGATGACCAAGGGATGGGGATGTGAGCAACACATTACTTTGGTCAAGTGTACAGATATTTTCACGCTGTTTCAGGGCACGCGCATTCCTACTTGATGCGTGTTTTGTGTGAAGAAAATGCATGCAAATGATGATTTTTTATCTACGTTCCGATAATTATTATTAGTAACATAAAATGCTGGATTTAAAGTGGAGTTTATCACACAAAACTAAAACCGAGTCGTTAAAATTCCATCGAGATTAAACACAAGGTGGGAATGAATGATGAGTTGTCTTAGCTCGTACCCAGTTTCAGAATGACACCGCTAAAGATCAACTTTAACCCTTTGTCCACTGACGGTAACTCTAGTTACCACCTCAAACAAACAGTCGATTGCTCAGTAGCTCCCTTTGGTACCTTCAGTTATCTTCGGAGTGCACTTGTCAGGCAGCGTATGGCATCTGATCCATAAAAATTAATCATGTTTTATTTATGCCATAATTAAGCAGAATAACACAAAAATATCATAAAATACGTAAACCAATTCAGGTAGACAAAGGGTTAAGAGAAAACATTACAAATACCGTCCAACGATCAATGGGGAATGAGATTGCTTAACGATCATCTTGATAGCTACACCGATTGCCTGACAGTATCTTAGCCCACGTGCAGTCTCTGACTGTGCGGCACTTTGCCTGGATCAGGCTTGTGCTTTCATACTATACTATGCCATACACCGATTGCCAAATTAGTTCCAGCAGACCCAAAGCAGGAAAACAAGAGCAAAAGTACACAGAAAGCGCACACATTGTATGAATGAAAAGTGCAAATATAACAATATATGTACAAACAGAAAGTGTTTGATTTTCCACCAACGAGCTGCTTTACACGTGAATGCCCAATTAAACGCAAAGACCTGCAAAACGGAGTAGATTAAATAATGTTAGGAAATGAATGAGAAGGAATTCGGCCGGCATGCTAAAGTCTCGGGGAGTGGTAGTACAATGAGACTGAATGGACACGGAGCATGTATCTGATGCCTGAGGTTGCCTCTGAAACAGGCAACGCAGATCGTTAACTAGATGAGAATGCATGTATTGTGGTGAATAACAACCCCTCCTTACACACCACTACCGGTTTCTGGCTGTTTGCCGTCATCAGGTGGAGACAGTAAGATCAGGTTCAGTGAGCCTTGAAACAGTGGAAAAGTAAACAGCCAAAAACCGGTAGTGGTGTTTAAAAGATGGGGATATGAGCACCATAATACATTGGTCTTTTATATGTGCCTCGAGCGCTCGGCCAGGAATCACTTTGTGATTCTGTTTTTGAACATCGTGGTTCTTTGTAAGAACCCCATATAACAGTGGCATACAAGATTAACTTTGTTTAGATGAGGAATTGAGCTTTTAAAGCGACAGAATCTGTAGATGTCTGAGCACACACACGATGAGGTAGCAATAATGTGCTAATCAGAATGCACGGTAAATAATCAAATCAGACAATCACACAAATGAGACCAGAAGCACACACACGAGAGGATGTATCCTCATTGCCAAATCAGTTCGCAGTTCAACACAATTGGCACCAGTGAGCTATTGGACACAATTGTGTCTGAGAACGTATGGAATCGAATTCCAACAAAAGGATGTTGGACGAACAGCAGCAACACGAACAAAAGTTGTCATAGCCGGGGGTGGCAGTGGGGATAAGCTCCACTGTTTATAAAATGCTCCCATATGGCATGCGTCTCAAATAGCCTCTGACAACCAAGTCCAGCTTCTGGCCTGCACGAGTGGCTCTCCGAGCCCGGCGGAACTTCTTCTACCAACAGGAGAAGGGGCGAGGGCGAGTGACTGGCGCCTGAAAACCAGTTTGTTTTGGGCAGATGTAGCTCGTTAGCCTGGAAGGGCATTTCACCTAAGGGAAGGAAAACCCTTATTTTAAACCTCCGCTGCCTTGCGGGATACCCGATCGCGGGAAAGGCTTCGGGAGAAACCCGAGGAAAACCATGGAACAGAGAGTCGGAGACCACCTCTTTCTGGCAACCCCTGCTGCTGCAGGTAGCACTGGTTGGCTGCAAAGGCTAGAAAGCTGACTCAACAAACGCCGAAGTGGGGCTTGGGGACGCCGCTTTGTACCCAAATTCCCAAGAATCTTCTTTGAAGCCGACTCATCCTCCAGGAGGAGATAGTCGCACAAAGTAAGTAAAGTAAAGTAAGTAAGTATATAGTAGCTGTGATTTCGGGTATAATAAAATATTCTAATATTTTCTCACAACCCTGGCTGAATTAATATCGTATCGCTAGGTGAAAAGCATTCACTTTCCATCCAAAAGCCGCGAAAAACACCGCAAAACAAATCAACTACGTTCCATTATCACAGTAATCAGCAGATGTAAAAAGATTGTTGAAAAACTCACAATCAATGTGCACAAATGCACAAGCAAATGAGAGATGAAGAAGAAACAGAAATCACCAAAGCAATCGATTAGGAGTGCGTGTTCGAGACCGACCATAGTTACGCAGTCGATTTGGCGTTTATTTGACTGTAGTATTCCGCAAGCACATGCCAAGCCGTGGGTGACATGAAACCCTCGGGTGGATGTTGGCCACTTCGAGCAAGAGCGCGCATTTTCGTGCCGGATATGAAAACAAAGTCCGCAGCTCGCGTCGGGTCGAAAAACGCCATGCATCCTGCTTTCTGGTCATACGCAGCCACTCGGAATGGTAAAATGTGTAAGCCTGGAAGTCCGGGAGCCATGGAAAGAACCTGGGAATGAGAGGCAGTGTTCAGTTTAGTCGAAAAGTAGACAAAAGATGAAGACGAAAAAATCATTATTGTTTTTGCGCTCGTTCAAACTGCAGTTTTCATCAACAGCATCATCATTATGGAGTGCACAAAGTTCTGGAGCCAACGTGCAAAACAATATGAAAGGAGACAAACGTAAACGAGTAGGAAGACATAGAAGCGAAATATTCAACAGTATTCATGAATAGTAATGATACTCTCGACATTAGGCGGGCATATACTTCGCTCTGCAGCATTCTGACAAAAGCAGCACTTTTTGTCCCGGGGCTAATGAATATTTGTTGGTGAGTCTAACGTAACGTTGAGCTTCTTCATTACAATGCGTTATGTCACTGAGTGACCATGCGCGCGTTTCACAGCATCTTCAAACGACGCGCGGTATGCCGAGTCTTCTTCTTCTTTCTTAAGTGGGACTATCTCCTCCTGGAGGATGAGTCGGCGTCAAAGAAGTCTTGGAAATTTGGATACAAAGCGGCGTCCCCAACACCACTCGGCGTTTGTTCGAGTCAACTTCTCTAGCCTTTGTACAACCAAGTGCAACCTGCTAGGCAGCAGGGAGTTGACAGAAAGAGGTGGTCTACCGGACTCTGTTCCAGATTTTCCTCAGGGTTTACTTCCGAAGCCTTTCCCGCGATCGGGTATCCCGCAAGGCAGCGGAGGTTTAAAATCAGTGTTTTCATTTCCTTAAATAAAATGCCATCCCAGGGTAACGAGCTCCATCTGCCTGAAGCAAACTCGCCCTCGCGCTTTCTCCTGTTGGTAGAAGCACTTCCGTCACTCGTGCAGGCCATAAGCTGGACTTGGTTGTCAGAGGCTATTTGAGACGCGCGCCATATGGGAGCGTTTTATAGACAGTGGGAGCTTATCCCCACTGCCACCCCCGGCTATGACAACCTTTGGAGCCGGTATATTGAGTGGTGCCGAACCATTATTAAACGAGTCTCAAGCATTACAGACCAGTTATCATCTGCATTTCTTCCAGTCCATGGCCTTTCGGTTTCTAATATTCACTGACAAAAATTCATTCCGTCGATTAATGCGATGAAAACGGGTGTCAAGAGAACAGAACCAGTGGACATCTTTCGTTTGGACCGACAAGGTTTCGCAGTCGAATCGCTCGGGTACTATAGCTGACGGTTCGCAAACGCTACCGCTACTTTGTGTACATACTGCGAGATGTCGTCCTCAAACTGAGGGCAAGTAGAAACGTAACTGTCCAGTTAAACTAAGCTATCGATCGCTTCAAAATTAAATTCAAAGACACAGAGATGGTGGAAATGTATCGATCTACGAGGATTTGATCAATAGAGGTTGTGGGCCTACGTGGACATTAAACTATATTGCGCATTAAGTGAACGTGACAGGTGGGGTGTAACAACACGTCCGGTGTTCAAATTGGAGTGGGCAGCTGAATACCCTTCATATTATTTCAAAGCTATCGACTTTGTTTTCCTGGTATTACCGTCAGGGGAGGGGGCAGTGATGATGATAAACCACGGTCAAACAAAGACAAATACGATACGCATGATGAATCGCCCTAAGCGCACAAAGGTTCTTCAAAAGTGAAGATGCTGCGATGAAGCTGTTGCGAGTGTTGCAGTTGCATTCTATTTTACCTCGTTTGAGACTTGAAGAGGAGCGTTGTAAGTGTCTTTGAGATTCTGTCCAGTCTCTACTCACTGTTTGTATCATGCAAGCCCATTGACTAAAAGAACGTTGAGTGAATGAGTAGTGTTCACGCGAAATTTGCAAGAGATGCTTTCTGATTATATGAATCGGATGATTACAAGACTCCATCTGACGAAGGGGCAAGATTATTCGTAGCACTAAAATGTTTACGCTAGTCTATGGGGATGTAGCTGCTCAAATCAGAATATATATCATCATTGATGGATTTCAATTTAGCTAGGCATACAATACCAATCCAGATGCCGCAATAAATCAGCCGTCATCAAACGGGTTTCTGAGTAGTATGTATTAAAGCACAAGCCTGAACCAGGCAAAGTGCCGTACAGTAAGATACTGCACGTGGGCTGAGATACTGTCAGGTTGCCCAGGCCTAGACAGATATGAGGGGGGAATAGAAATAGAAATGGTAGTGAGATTCCAGCGTGTTTCACGATGCAGCTCACTACCGTTGGCCCCTTAGCAATCGGTCATCAGCTGTTCTGAACAAGGAAAGATCCTTATATCGAGATTAAATCGCGAAACGGAGGCTCTGGCAGTGTGTAATGGTATGGTATGGTATAAAAACACAAGCCTGATCCAGGCAAAGTGCCGCACAGTCAGAGACTGCACGTGGGCTAAGATACTGTCAGGTTGTGTAGGCCTAAACAGATATGAGGGGGAATAGAAATAGAAATGGTAGTGAGACTCCAGTGTGGTTCAGCATGCAGCTCACTACCGATGGCCAATCAATTTAGCACGATGTTAGCCGTACAGCACAGAAATGCTGCACGATTGCACATCCATGCAGTGTGTAAAGTCTGCGATGTACTTAGATCGAAATGATAGCAAACAGTAAGCTGCGAAGAACTCCTCGCCACTCATGTGGGGGGTGGGGTTAAAAACATGCATCGCCCAGGTGGCGCAAGTCGTATAAAGGACCAGCAAGATAACACACCCAATGAGAATCAAGACTCAAAAGATGCACTTGGAAACAAGTCAACATTAATCAAACGTGCATGTCACACGACGATCAATGCAAAGTTCGATGGGGGATGTCATCAAACAGAAAATCGAGTCCACACTCAATCAGATTCCAAGTGTTGGTGTCAGTGTATAGACATGATCTACAGAACCTCACACTAATCACTAGAATGATGTGAGATAAAAGTACTCAGGAATCAGGTGAGATTAAAACCCGGACAGAAACAAGAAACCCACTTACTTGGGCACCGTGTTTCGGGTCATACAAATCTACACCAGAACCATCGGGATGCGGCAATCCGGCGGGGTCCCGTCCAACAATGTAAAATTGAACGCCCGCAAACAGCCGCGTTCGGGCATGCCACTGGACTTCACGTGGGCCAGCATATAGCATGGGGGAGGGGAAAATGGACACCAAAGTAGTTCGCGGATCCAGGACGCCGTCTTGTAAACACGCCGCGTGTTGTAACATGCGTACGCTGAGCGGAACGTCATCAGATTTGGTCCATCCACCGAGTGGGTGGAGAAGGAGGATCGGGTTGCGAAAACCATGCTCCTGGAGCAGTTGTCGGCGAGTCTCCGTCATCAACAGGGCATGGCCGTTGTGTACGGGGTTTCGAAGTTGAAACGCAAACACACAATCGGCCTGCAAGGGCATGAAAACACAGCAATCAATCCGCAATTACTAGGAAGTACCTATAATGGACAAGGTTGGTGCAAAAAAGTGCTCATTTGAATGCATCTCCATCACGCACACACCAAGAGATTTCGTGATATTTGAACTCATCAGGTAAGGATAGTACGATCAAGATCCGCGTGTCTAGAGTGGTGCAGTTCCAATGTCGCTGTTTGCAAATAAACTGTCGAGAAAGAACTTGACACTGAGTGGTTCTATACCAGTTAACACCTGATTCGCTTAAGGAATAAACACGTTAGATTGAAAAATGGAGTTTCAGGTGAGATGATGAAACTTTATGAACAAACGTCGGAGAAAAATGGTGGGAAAATGGTCGGGGCCATTTAGAATTGATGGTTACCGGAATTCTCAGTAACATATGCGTATCACTCGATTACAAAGGGGAAGAGCTCAGGAGAGACTATAATATGTTGGATTCAAAGAAGACATGCGAAGAGAGCGTAGGAATGCATATGTGTATCTATACACGTATGTACGTATGTATGTATGTATGGTATGAAAGTACAAGTCTGATCCAGGCAAAGTGCCGCACAGTCAGAGACTGCACGTGGGCTAAGATACTGTCAGGTTGCCCAGGCCTAGACAGATATGAAGAAGAAAAAAGAACAGGAAATGGTGGTGAGACACCAGCTAGTTTCAGCTGGCCAATCAATTTAGCACGGTGTTACCAGCACAGCACGAAGTACTGCACGATTGCACATCCGTGCATACATACATGTATGTATGTGTATGTGTATGTATGTATGTATTTATGTATGTATGCAAGTATGCATGTATGAAAGTATGCATGCATGTATGTATGTATGTATGTATGTATG
>JACCGJ010001648.1:14061-25894 GCA_013407085.1 Atriophallophorus winterbourni
AACAAACGCCGAGTGGTGCTGGGGACGCCGCTTTGTATCCAAATGCCCAAGAATCTTCATTGAAGCCGACTCATCCTCCAGGAGGAGATAGTCGCACACAAGTACAAGATGGTGATAGTAAGCTGATGTGAAACAGCACTATTTGCAATCATTTCCATCACACACTAAGTTCTATTTGTGGGGTGTGGCGATATTGGAACGCGGCGTGAGACAGTGGAGGTGTGGTATACATAGTTCAAGATTGGGGGATATTGATTGAAGAAGATTATCGACAACAACATTTTGCAACAGCAGTTTCCCACCCCAGAAAGAATTTCAAAACTCCAATTTATCAAAATTCCATACTTACAGTTTTACAGTGCTGTGCTTTTCACCATAAATCTTGGGTCTTGAAGCTTGAGACTCCAATGCAATTCAAAACATCCGAGAGCTCGTTGGTGAACACCACATTTCGCATACCATTCAATTAAAAAAATCAAGGCAAATGACTTCGAATGAGGAGTGTACAGAAGTGTGCAAAACCAGGCTGGGGCTCCGTCAACCAGAGAAACAAAAATGAATCAAGTGCGTAGTCCAAAACACTCAAAGAACTGGAGATCGATAAACATGATGAATGAACAACACAAAGAACGTGCGCTCCCAAACCAACTCACTTTCCGATGTGGATACCATTCGGGCGCACGAAGCACAGCGAGCACCTTGCCATGATATGTCAACGCAATCGATTTCGCGTGCTCAAGTGATTCCTTCCGTTTCGAGGTCAAAGCCAAAACGATGGGAACCGTGAAGTTTGGAACCGGGTTATCTGTAACGAGCATGCGGTGAATAATCGTACAGTACGTCTGAGCTGTGCAGCTAACACTGTGATTAATTGACTTGCCACCAGTAGTAAGCTACACGTGAAAACACGCTGCAGTCTAACTGCCATTTTTATTTATATTTTCTGTCTTGTATATGTCTAGGCCTGGACAACCTGACATTATCTTAGCCAACGTCTAGTCTCTGACTGTGCGGCACTTTGCCTGGATCAGGGTTGTAATTTTATACAATTCGAATTAGTGCTGTTAAGACAAGGACTCAGAAATTCATGTTTAATTACCAGAAGCATAAGGGAGTCGTTATCATAAAACTGCCAATGTACTAAAAGCATAAAACAACGAGAACAACAAGAAGAAATGTTCTTATGTTGTGAAAGATTATTGGTATCTCACGAGCAAAGAGAGATCTCACAGCGTTTGCTGGCCTTCGCCATTAATGGCGGCGACGCGACGCAGTCGTGCGTGCTACGCTCCACTATGGCTGCGAAACCCAGTCTACCCGTGCGGACGTATTTCTGTTTTTGACACCCGTTGCCTGTGTCTAATTGCTCGCATTCCGTGGCAGTGATGGTTAGAACAGCTTTTAAAAATGCATCAGCACTGCTTACCAACGGCACTCAGTCGCGGAGCACGGTATAAGCTGGAAGGAACGACCAGGAGGCCGGTGTATGAGGTACAGCGGTAGGATGAAGAAATTCACCGTATCACCAATTCAGCTTATTGTGTGTCATATTTTTTAATATATCATTGCATCCTATTTCATAAAAATATAAAAACAGAAGAATCCCAATATCCCATGGAGTGAAACCACTTTTGTATTCCGCTTGCCTACTGTTTACACATTTAGTCATCTGCATATCCTGGGGTACACCCGATAGTTTACAATCGGATTATTAACTTGTCGATGTAAGCTGTTGATCCGTCCAATTATGGTATGAAAACACAAGCCTGATCCAGGCAAGGTGCCGCACAGTCAGAGACTGCACGTGGGCTAAGATACTGTCGGGTTGCCCCGGCCTAGACAGATATGAGGAAGAAAAAGAACAGGAAATGGTAGTGAGACTCCAGCCTGTTTCAGCATGCAGCTCACTAACTCTGGCCAATCAATTTAGCACGGTGTTAGCCGTACAGCACGAAGTACTGCACGATTGCACATCAATACATCGGTTCAATTGGACTGAGTTGAAACACTTTTGATAGTGTACACATTGTACGGCTATCACATCTAAGTATACAGGAGCAGATAAATTTAAAAAAGTGTATATACAAGGCTAATTGCTTTCCAAGAAACCTGAATTCAGTGCCAGCTTAACCTGATTTCAAAGACAACTCGGTCTAATAAGCATGCATATTTTGTGCGCGCAGGAGGTTTGAAGCAATCAAAGGAAGGAATACATATAAGTGGAATCTGCACCACCAAGGACCGCAGTAGATTCAAGCTGTTATGGTCACCAGAAGCACATAGGCTTCACAATTACCATATCTAGTAAATATTCGTTCATGAAAAAGAAATAGAACAAATAATCATGTTATGCAACATATAAGTATCCATGTTTCGAGTTAAAGTTTCGACGCTAGGAGCAATGACAATAGTTTCAGGAAGGGCATTCCAGACACGTACAGAATAAAAATATCACCCACATGTAATATGGGAATGGGGAATTTGCAGTGTCGCTGAGTGGTTGCGTGTATGTTCCGATTCACGGCATTACACCGGTAACAAATACCAAATGCTTAGCTGTCATATAATGACGAAATAATAGAAGCCAAAAGAGATGGGAACTTCAAAAGCTACCGGGAGAAGAGTCAGCACAGACATATTGAGATAGAGCGCTTATATTGAGAATGAAAAATGCATTTAAACACATTTTTGATCGAGTAAATCTACCTCAATGCAGCTTTCTGACTGCTTTCACTGCTAAGAAGCACGCATCCAAGATTAAATAAACATTCCAAAAAGACGCCCACAACAAGACCACCAATAAGAAAGATTTTTAGCTATATACCAGAAATTGAGAAACTTCCGAGATATTGGATTGCCGAGACCCCAGCCGGAAAGACGAACGCCGACGTCTTTAGTGGCCTATGCCACGTGACATACACAAACTGGGATGTTCTGTCGCGAAGAGAATCAGATTCAGAAATCGGTGGTGATTGGCAATGAATCATTGTGAGAATGACCAATCTGTTTATTCGTTGATGGGTTACGGTTGTAAACTACTTAAAATAGCACAAACAGTTACTTAATAGATATAAGTAGTCTGCAATGTGAAATCAGATCAGTGACAACCTGCTTAGACTACATCTGAGTTTGTATGAAACCCCAAGGGTGATCCAAGCGAAGTGGCGTAAAGCCATAGTAGGTAGGTTGCCCGGTACTGGACAGCTGTAAGAAGCTAAACTTAAAATGGTAGTGAGACTTTAGCGTGTTTCCGTATGTAGCTTAGCACCGGTGAACAATCAATTTAGCAGTGTTGGCTGCGCAGTACAGAAGTACTACACGATAACACATCAGTGAAAACATTATTAATTATGAGGTTCACCTATGATGGACAAGCTTGTGTGGTGTTATTTGAAAAAAATGAATGCCTAATCATTTGACCTGAAATGTAAATCGAGGCACAATCGACATATGAGAAGGAAGTGGGTGACGTGAGTAAAGCTGTACGAGCGGCACGTGCTACGTCGTTGATGAAAATGATGATAACACTGTTGAAGACGTTGAATAAGAGGGTACTAGAAAGAGTATGACAACAATGAAGGTGTATAAATTGAAAATGTAGCAACACGAATGGAAACCGAAAATTGTCACAAACTCACCGTCTGTCAAAAGCTGTCCGAAATACAACACTTGCAAAAACTCCTTCTCGCGCATGAAACCTCGGAGAGGCGTAGCCCAACCTTCGGCCAACACTTGAAGCCACTCAGTGTCCAAACGGGTTAGTTCCAGTTGTGGTAACGTGACAGCTTCATCGCGCAGCTTTTCCAACCGCCTAGGATCACGAACGAAAAGTTCCCGAGGGAGTGGACCACCGAATGGATTCGTGTCTCGCATGCTTGGTATGACTTTCTGTGTGGGGAGCATGCGTTTGATGAAGAGAAATGATTTCAAGGCATTGAATTTAGCCATTTCGAATGTGTGATACAATGGAATGGTCAATAGAGAAAACGAACCAAACAAACACTGATAAGCACCTCACAGTTCCGATCATTCGTCCACAAAAATCATTACGCACATTGGCTCGAGTTATTTACTTCGAGCTTCCGACGAGTTGCAGTGTTATGCAAAGTGTCAAAAATGACATCCCTTCTTCGATGTGTTGCTCATATCCCCCGAAATTACACTCCACAACCGGTTTCTGGCTGTTTGCCGTCATCAGGTGGAGACAGTAAGATTAGGTTCAGTGAGCCTTGAAACAGTGGAGAAATGGTAAACAAGGTTATACTTGTATGCCGCTGTTGCACAGGGTTCGTACAACGAACCACGATGTTCAAACACAGAATCACATAGTGATTCGTGGTCAAGCACTCAAGGCGCTTATGAATGACAAAAGTAATGTAAGTAAACTTCATCACTTGGCATAGTTTAGACGGGTTAAACTAAAAATTTGTTTTGAAAAACTGCTTCAAGGCTCACTGAACCCGATCTTACTATCTCCACCTGACGACGACAAGCAGCCAGAAACCGGTAGTGGTGTGTAAGGGATGGGGATGTGAGCAACACATTACTTACGTAATTGATGTTAGCACAGAGAATAAGATTTGTCCTCGATTGACTGACATAATCCCACAGCCCTAAATGATTAAACCCAACGGACAGGGTGCTGCTCTGTCGCAATTGTTTTCGCAACTACGGCTGACGCCTAGTTTACACTTTGATATATAAGAGAATTGGAATGACACATTTTCCTAACATGTGAGGCGACAGTGCGCTCGAAACCTTGACCATTCGATTGAAAGTCGAAAGGTCGAATCCCAATACGATTGAAAATTTCGGAAACTTTTTTTCAAAAATGTTTAATCTTAGCCCCATTAGTTGTGCACTTGAATAGATGTTAGCACCAATGTCAACCGATGTTGACCGTGCTCATTTGTATCAAATTTATGAGAATCAGCGAATCGACCACTGATCGTAGTCATGCATACGCGACTTGACCTCCTCTCCGGTTACTATAGGCTGCTCAACGGTTACGGTTGGAGTGCTATTTAATCTGGTATGACAAAGCTTCATGTCAAAAGCGAAACGTAACCCAAAACATGCTCTAACCGATTACATATAAATTTCCCCCATTTTGAATAAACGATTATCTGACACACATACCAATCAATTGCTGTCCAGGTGTTACATGGAAAAATTGCTAAACCTGTCCCGGGGTTTAATCACTTTGAGCCCAGCTACCTGATGAGGAATTGAATAACGCGTTAACTAATCAGCCAGTTGGTTTCTCGTAGCCCGATAAATTGTGAAGTTAAGTGAGAAATGAATTGTTCCGTAAGATGCGTTACAAGCGAGGTGGCTTGCACGTGCATTCCTGAGTACCCTAACTTGAAGAAGAGCGTTTCGATTTGGTTACGATGAAGAAAGCAGAAACATGTCGCGCTAAACGATGAGGACCAAACCATTGCGAGATTTAAAAAAACAATTCGGAAGCAATCTGCCAAAGTGTTGGATTAAACGTTTTTTTCTTGGTGCCACTTTCAACGAAACCGTGTGTCGATCAAGCAATACCAACGGTATCGGAACTACCAACGTAGATCGATAATGAACGAGACCGTATCATAAGCCTCATAGAACAATCGAGAATGTTTACGTTTTCGAAAAACAGTCGGCGTTTATGTGCGAAATTTGCTGTTCGCGGTGCAAGTTTAGGTTATTTCGTGGAGTTGAACGCGACATCAATTCAGCGAACACTTTTTGAATTGGGTTAACAGGATGAGAGGGAGAAAATGCAACCGGGCTATTCAGAAAACGTAGTAAACTGGCTCACGTAGAGAGCAGTGTTAACCGACCGAGTTTAAAAGATTTCGCGTCTAACTTCGCCCAATGAACCGCATCCGTATGGATGACAGTTTAATCGGCCTGTATCGAATTAATGAGATTTTCAGACGGATGTCGATGTCTCGTGCCGAGCGAATTGAGGCACATAACACGATTTCGTTAGAATCAATCAATTGACACATTCACTCACTTTCAGAAGCTTGAACTGAGGGAATAGAGAATGGTAAAACGGATTACAAAAGTACACGCGATCACGGAGAACAAGCAAAGATCACTCGGATTAGAGACAGCAAGTTAGCGGACAGAATGGCAGGAGACGTTTTCGCTAAACGTCGATCGAAAACATGCATTCGATAGAAAATAAATATTGGGTTAAGCGAAAAAATTCGCATTCGCACGCCAACTTGTTCAATGACGTAAACGCAACGCACATGTAGTAAAACGCAGAATCAAACAAACTATTGGTAGTTGGATGCATTTCTATCACACGACCAACGGCCGGTTTCGTGCTGTTTGCATTCATCGGGTAAGGGAATTACGTATGATCACGATCGGTGTGCTTTGAAATTTGAAGAATCGTGTGAATTTTGAAGCCACTGTTGGATAAGACACGGCTAACCTGTTTAATCACGTGAATGACACATATCACAAAAATCCAGTAATCCATGGGAACGCTCATGAGCTGTAACGCATTTATATATGCATTGTGTACTCGCGTGTCTATACAAGGTACGGTATGAAAGAATAAGTCTGATCCAGGCAAAGTGCCGCACAGTCAGAGAGTGCACGTGGGCTAAGATCATTATCATCATAGACCGCATTACACCGGTAGCACGTACCGAATGCTTGACTGCCATAAATCAATGAAAAAGTAAAATCCTAAAAGATGGGGAAGGGTGGGACTTGAATAGCTACGGATTCTATAGAAGAGTAAGCACAAACAAACTGGGACGAGGTGCCTGCACCTCGAATGGAACATGCATGCAAACAAGTTTCGTGAACGAGTAGAGCGACATCAGCATGGCAGCTTCCTTGTGTCTTTCACTGTCGTGCATCATAACAAGCTTTTCTCTTCACTCCGCTTGACGAGGTTAAGCAAACACACCAAGAAGATGCTTAGTGCAAGACCGCCATTGAACACGGTTAAGATACCGTCAGGTGACCCAGGCCTAGACAGACATGAGGAAGAAAAAAGAACAGGAAATAGTAATGAGACTGCAGCCTGTTTCAACATGCAGCTCACAATCTCTGACCAATCAATTTAGCACTGTGTTAGCTGTACACCACAAAGTACTGCACGATTGCACATCTGTACCGAATTACAAACGCTTCAGCTTATTCAACTAACGGGTTGAACGCGGATTGAAAGTGGGCCACTCGCAAACACTGCAATGCACACTCCAACCACGAATTCTTACCCATTCCGGCGATAACTTACGTCTCTCGTTCGACAAAGTAGATTGCGAAAATGTGACTTGGGGAGGATTTTTCAACGAGAAACGGAATGCAAGTAACCGCGTGCACAATCCAAAAAGCTAAGTGCGTGTGTGCGAGTGTGTGCGTGGCTTAAATCTGGGTATATAGGTCATGGTCGACAAAACGCGGAACAATAGAAAGCGACTCAGTTACTGGAATTTAGAAACAAGAGGGTGTTGGCAAGAGATGTGTGGCTTGAGACAACGAGCGTAGTGCAAACAGGCCAGGGTTGTGAGAAGCAAAACTGTCCAAGAAAGTCGGTGCGGGTGGGTCGGAAGATGTTTGCGATGTTATTTATCAATGATACGTTTACGACAACGTGTTGGCGATCCAAATGTTACATGTTATCGTGATTTGTGAGGGAGTTTCCAATAAAACTGTTGGATTTTTAACAGCCACGGTTGAAACAGGAAAAAACTGGGTCTAATCGAACATCATGCTTAATTTCAGCAAACCGACCTGTTCAGACTTGGTATATGAGAGGTGAGAGAGTTCTAGCAAGCAAGCAAACAGGGCGAGACACATATATGATAATTCAGTGCGATTGTTTTCAGTTCGTGAATGACTTGATGAGTTTGATGCAGGTGAAAGTAGAGAAATTCTCTTGCGAACAATCGCTAAGGTTGCACATCGGGATCGAGTGAATTTGATGACAAGACACATGTTTTAAGACCACAAAGCGCTATCAAATCTAACATATTCGTTGCGATGGGATTATTATGATTTCTATCATCACATTACATTGAAATCAAGTATCGACGCTTGACTGCCACACAACCAGATGCGAAGTGCATTAGCGATGAGTGTAGCTAATCAAGAACTTTCGGATGAGAAGCAGAACAAAACAAGAATAGGAAGCGCCGAAAGGAACAACGATGATAATCGCGAAACCGTACCAATTCGGGTTTCAGAAGGACTGCGTTAGAACGTAATAAACATTCTGTTCGAAAACATGTTGACTTGTCACTCAATAGATTGCGTGTACACGATAGAGTACAGTACAGTATACACTACTTTGTGTTGTGCAAACGTTAGTGAACTGCTGGCTGAAAGACTCTGGAGACTCGCTATCATTTCCATTTCTGTTGTTTCTCCAATATGTATAGGCCTGTGAAATCTGGCAGTATCTTAGCCCATGTGTAGTCTATAAGTGTGCGGCATTTTGTCTGAATCAGGCTTGTGCTTTAATGCATATACATACAGTATGTGTAGAAATCGGTAAGATGTGCTCGCCAATGTATAGATGACCGTGCAGATAAACCGGACTGAGGCGCCTACGTATAGAGCGTAGGTTTGCAGAGCAATAAATAGCATTCATGCGGTGTACACCGCCTTTCGTGGACTACAATGCGATTTGCGAGGTTTTTGAATAGGGTACATGTCACACCGCAGCTAAGTCACCCACAGGTCTGCAGTAAACTTGATCCGCTGACAATAAAGCGTCTTCGAAAGTCGATGAACCTGGTAATAAACGTTTGGGCATCTTTAATACACTCCTGTCGTGACCAAACAATGTATATGTCGTAAAAATTCCATTTATCGAACGTGATTCGAAAATGTACAGACAAGCATCAACCGAGGATAGTCAGATAAAGTGACGGGGATGAAGAGAGCGATAGGGGCACTGGTGTAGAATCCAAATCAAAAGCTCTCAGATGATCTACACGATGTAAGAACACGAAGCGCCAAAAGGCCAGCGCAAACCCAATAGCATTCGCGTTACGCAAGGACTGCAAGAGAAGGACGGAAGAAGTGGCAACCTTTATGAATCCGGGACAGATTGTGGACATCATCGGCTATTGAATGATACGGTAAAATGGTCGAACGTGGTGAGTGTTGGCATGAAAGAGCCAGACCAATCAGATAAAATCGACAACCAGCATAGAAGCTCAGTGCAGTTGGCAGAGGGTAAGCACTTCGCATTACAGCAATCCATGGATGTGTAATTCTTCGGCATGTGCGAATATAAACGCGTGACTAATTGGGATTCAGGAGTTTAACGATAGGCCTTCGGGTGAGGACCGTTGACGTAAGAGACGTTTGACTGCCTACGGGAGTTAACCAAGGTTGAGAGTGAATCGAGGGGCTGTGAAAAATGCTTAGAACAGAAAGGCGTTTTGACATTTATCAACATGCATTTGTCGGTAAAATACCACAAGGGCAGATGCTTAAACCACCTGATTGCCCATTCACATGGCAACGCAAACCGAAATATCTATTTGAAGGCACAATATATGTTGTTTATGTTAGTGACTACACATCCATGCCAGGCCCATTGAACTATTCACAACGTTGATCACGACGGTCTATAATGGAAGCACTGGACTCGAGTTTCGCTATTATTTGAGCTTATCAGCAGTGCATATCCTTCGATTCGGGTGGGATTCGAACGCCCGACCATCACCATTGTAATCCCACGCCTTACGACCTGGGCTACCGTCCACCGTTTAACTGACCACAATTAAGCGTTTATGAACTGTTCTCCAGACTAGCACATTTGAGTAGCTTTGTTTGCCCGACCAGTTCGGAAGGAGCCAGCAACATCTGTTGTGGTCGCCCAATCGAACAGATCTTTGTGTCAGGTCTTCCCATCGGATACAGCGTAAGCTAACACCGATTAGATCTGATGAATATTATTGTTTTAGCGTTTTTCCGGAGAAAATGTTGCTTACGTTAGTTAGTGACTACTCAAACAAAGCTACTCAAATGTGCCAGTCTGGAGAAAGATTCATAAACGCTTAATTGTGAACGGTGAAACAGTGGACGGTAGCCCAGGTCGTAAGGCGTGGGACTACAATAGTGATGGTCTGGGGTTCGAATCCCACCCGAATCGGAGGAGGATATGTACTGCTGATGAGCTCAAATAAGAGCTAAACTCGAGTCCAGTGCTTCCATTATGGACCGTCGTGATCAATTTTGTGAATATTGCAATGGGGTTGGCATGGATGAGTATTCACTAACATCAACAACATATACTCCTAAAACGCTAAAACAACAATGCCCCTCA
Source organism: Atriophallophorus winterbourni (assembly GCA_013407085.1). Classification (NCBI taxonomy): domain Eukaryota; kingdom Metazoa; phylum Platyhelminthes; class Trematoda; order Plagiorchiida; family Microphallidae; genus Atriophallophorus; species Atriophallophorus winterbourni. The sequence goes on from JACCGJ010001648.1 coordinate 24,362, forward strand.
GATCTAATCGATGTTAGCTTACACTGTATCCGATGTATGTATGAAAGCACAAGCCTGAAAATTAGTTTTCTAGTAACACGGGATTCCAACACACGGTCTTCCTCAAGCCAGATTCCAGAAGTTGCGAACAATGTTGATTTCAGGACATGCAGATCCTGATCGTACATTCGTCATCTGATGAGTGGAAACAGCACGAAAACCAGTCGTGAGGTGTATGTGTGTGAATGAAATGCGTGAAATTTGAAATATTGACTTGCATTTTCAACTCAAAATTTTAGTTTTGTTTGGCAGCAGACAGGCGGAATTCAAATTGATTGTTAGACTTTATTCGGAGGTGTGCGGTAGTCAAAGGACAATATGCCCTCTTTGCCAATGTTGATTGTACTGGTCCGGATAGGTATCAAGAAATACTCACCACACTCCAAGGCTAAACATTATCTCATTCATTGGCAAACTCAAAACAGAATTCGCACCCCAGCGACAACCTGATTAGTGCTAGCTCAGTGGTTCGTTAAGCCACATATTGATTTAGTTACATGTTACTTTGGTAGGCGACGTTTACTGAAGCAGCACTTCCATTCGGTGTGACATTGTGTTGCCGATGCTAATAAATGAAGATTTTGTTGAAAATCACATACATCTTAACACTCCAAGAGACCAGATGCCACGTTAGCGATGAAACCAATTGATCCACCAACTCGACAGGTACGAGAAAAAATAACTTGCGGCGGAACTATGCACTTACGCGACTGACGAGGAGCTCCATACACTGAGTGACACATTCCTGCACGCTACACACATCCGTGTGCAACACCAAATCCGGATTCAATGGAGACTCGTACGCGGAGGTGACCCCGGTAAATTCCTTGATTTCGCCCGCGCGAGCGCGTTTGTACAAACCCTTCACGTCACGCTGTTCACACAACTCCAATGGAGAAGAGACGAAAACCTCGAAAAACTTGAGACCGGCTTGCTCGTGCAATTGACGGCTGGCGTCTCGGTCCTGAATCAGAATCATACGAGGAAAAGAAACGTGTAAAAGGGAATCTCGAGAGAAGATTGTGTAAAGATGAGTTAAAATGAAGATGCCATGTGAATGCATACCGTTTCTATCAACGTGAAAGATTTCTTCAGATAGGAAGGAAAACTGAGCGATTGTGTGTTAAACCAAAAATATTTACGAAAATTTATAATAAGCTCCTGGAGTCAAAAGTTCGAGTTGCTAGTTAAAGTACACAGGGATTTACAATGATAAAAAGTCAATCATAAATCACAGCCAAATTAGTTGCGAAACAGCAGTCACTACACTATGCTAACAGTAAGTTTTTATTATCTAATAAAAGTTCCTTCGAAACTACACTGCTGGAGTCCTATAGACAGGTGGTTATCAAAGGGTTTATTCATGCGAAGTTGCGCATCTTATATGGCTACACCATCTACTGTTAGCAACCATTTTATACTAAAGAACAAAAAATAGAATTCTACTGAGTCGCTCCATTGTGAACCCGCGGAATGGTTTGATTTAGTGTACTG